>JAOTOM010003338.1:0-149438 GCA_034440615.1 Ashinkailepas kermadecensis | reverse complement strand
CAGTAAAGTGAGATAATAACTTGGCTGACGTAACGTGGATTCAGATATTCAGAGGTTTCCGGGGCCTGCCAGGGTTTTATGTAACGTGAGGAACCTGGTGATCAAAGCTCTTTGACCGATTGCCTACACCCCTGAAGGCCGGTGGCGTAGGCAAGGATGGCGAATGCCAAACCATGACTTGTGCATATGTATGATTTCTTAAGTAAGGGAATTCGAATGGAAAATTCAAGTTCAGTTGGTCCCCTAATTACCCAACTTCAATATCAACCCTGTCACGTTACATTTTAACGTCAGGGTACATTAGATGACTCATTTTTAATGCATCTTGTATACACACACACACACACATATATATGTATCCACATTTATATATATATATATATATATATATTGTACTATTGGCGGCAAATTAAACTAGACAGACTGGGAAACTTGCCCATGTCTTCCCTCCATGCGTGTACTGTACCGCATCACAGCTATGTATGTGTTCAGACTACCTACCAGGCGGAGCATTTCACTCGGTGAGGCTTTGGCTGGTTAGCTGACATTCATCGTGGAGCAAGCAACTTTGGACCATATGTGAGGTGGGGCCGTCTATGTGCGTAACACCAGCGGTGAATGCGTTATGCACGTTTGTTCCCCAGCCCGTCACGTTTTCTCCATACTCAGCCTCAGGCTGTACACTGCCAGCCAGCAGAATAACTGGGCCGGTGTTTGGGTCGGGTGGAACGCCTGGGTTGCCATGATCTGGTTCGGTTGTAACAGAGACGCGAAGGAGCAGAAGGCTCTAAGTTGCACTTTTAGTCGTCTGAGCGGCAATTTAGCACACAATTCGTACACAATTCGTAAAGAGGACATTTAAAATGGAACATGGAACTTTGTTGTAGAATATGGGGTGGTGTAGATGCTTTTTACGGGATTGAAATATTGGCGGCGGAGTGGGGATGGGCTCGCAATAAGCTTTCGTCGCACGTCCGAATTCTAGGACTGGTCAATGCGCCTGTGCCATTCTGTATGAATCATGCTCTCCGAATATCAAAAAGGAAAATTAGTCTGCTTGATAGAGCAAGGGTTTTCCCTGAGTGCGGTGGCGCGGGAGTTAGCTGTATCCAGAGAAACAGTGAGGCTGTGGTGGAAGCGCTATCAAGAAGAAGGAGAAGATGGCTTACGCCCCAGAACAGGATTGCGCGGCCGGAAGCGTGTGACAACGGCAGCCCAGGACCATGCGATGGTGACGGTACGTTCAATGAATAGGTAGATAATGCATGCTTGTATGGTAAAAATGTTACCAAAAACATAGAAGGCACGACTTGAATATTTGAGGATCCGACAGATTAGAACAGTGTGAGTGCAGAACTGGAAAAGTGTTTGGTCTGTCATCCACGGTGTGTGCAGATAATTGGTCACATTTGTCATTCATATGTATCGGGATGGATTAGTGATGCCCATGTATAGACACAGTGTATAAATTTAAAAATAAAGTAGTTTTTGGTGTGATCATATTTGTTGGCAGGGATAAACTGGCCCACTGGTTTTCGGCACGTCATGGGCATCGGCACGTCATGGGCTATATATATATATATATATATATATATATATATATATATATATATATATATATATATATATATATATATATATATATATATGTATATGTATATGTATATGTATATGTATATGTATATGTATATATATATATATATATATATATATATATATATATATATATATATATATATATAGGACCTTCGGCATGAATGGCACAATCACTTTCCAGCGCTGTTTACTTGAAAATTAGATTGCATGCGTAGTTGATGGCCAATTATATATATTGTTGTAAAAGCTTGCTGTTGGTATCAAAACGTCCCGGAAGTCTATGTCGGAGAATGGGTTGGCATAAACCCACAGATCCCAGGTTTCTTAAATGTAGAAACATATTAGACTTGGCATATAAGGAAAAGTAGCTTATCAAAGAGGCATAAAAGCACGGAAATAAATCAGAAGCGTATCAACGTTGTGTTTTCCTTTTGCCGGGACAAGGGCCGTCGTTGCTGTTTTTGCAACGGGGATGAACCTATTTGTTAGGTGGTGGGACAGCCATCTACAAAACACTGGATTGTATGGCTCATTGAATTCTTCACCGGTGCTGGCTCTTCTTTCGCTAAGGTACAAAAGAAAAGATAGGAATATTTATATGATAAATTACATTGCTAATCATTTGGCAATAAATGCCTTTGCAATCTCGCCTGGGTGCTTATATATATTTCTACCGTTGGCGCTGCCAGACCAAGACGATTGAGGGAGTGGTAAGACCCCTAGGTTCATTACTTCTATGCAACATCCATAGACGCGATGCTAAATTACACCATTTTTGAGGGTATCTTCAACCCCAATAGTGTCTGAGCCCGTGTTGGTGATCCATTCTCTGCGAGTTCAGAGCCTATCTGTCTTGTGGCTGCGTAGCTGACAAGGTTGCTTGGTGTGGAACTCTGAAGCATGACTGTAGATGTAAACCGGTTTCGAATTTCTGGCAGACAGGTGACAGGTACAGCGATAGCCTTGTGCAGCTACTGGTTGCTGTCTGGAAGCCACGATTCACGGTCAGGTGTCCATGCAATCGTAGTCTCCCGCACGTTTTGTTAACTTCCAGTTCCTCTTAGGGCTTCATAAGGAGTTCACCCGCGGTTTTCATACGGATATGCATGTTTTTTTAGGGACTCATGGTAAAATTTTCCCGCTTAGCTATAATTGGATCACTAACCACAATGTATGAATAATTGACCTTGTATTGATATGCTTGTTTTATGTGTCCTGCTTTGTATTGCTTTTAACTGTGTTCCGTGGTTCCTAACTTTAGAAATAATTTAAAGGTTATTCTACTTACACGGCGGCTCACAATCAGGTTTCTGGCCTACGCAGTCCCGGGAAAGCGGCTGTCAATGGCTCTTCTCTATTCATCAACGAGGCCTCTATTACCTTGTAAAGGCTTCCTGTAACTTTAAGATGGTCCCTGATTCCAGACCGGCTTTTGTTGGTGTCAGACGCACCCTATGTAACTGCCTCTCGGTCTCTTTGTAACTGATATGTGTCCCGCAGGCCAAGGTGTACAGATTATAATCCGTACAGTAATCAATCACAAACTGTCGGTGCAGTATATATAATTATCTATGCTTACGCCTATGAGCAAGTTGTAAAATACAGTAATACAAATGAAACGAAAATACAAGCGAGTGGGATCATAGAACAAGCTCCACCTGGTTTGCAAACAGTTCTCCAAGACAAAAGCGTCCGAACAATAATATGGAAATGGCCAGAGTGATACCCTTCCTCCTCAAACTGCAAACACCAATACTATGGAGAGAGGGCTCGTATCCTAGTGCCCAAATATGTCGCCAACGGTCTAGCATAGGGGGAGGACGATAATGTTTTTGGTTTATTTTTGTCATGCAGCGCAATAGGTATGATCTTAAATGTCAAGAGGTTTGGGGGACGCACCCCTATCCCCCGCGATAGCAACGGCGATGCTTGGACCCCCCACCCATGTGCGTACTTTTGGGCCTTGTGCCCAGACAGCGGATAGCAGTGTCCATGTATTCACTTCACCTGCCACTAAAGTAACTGCGATATCAATTTCCTGCAGAATATGGTAGGATTAGTAAAGCTACCTGGAGCTATCCGCGCGCAATGACCTCTATGGAAGCATATCGTCGTGAATGTATCATATTTTGTGGTTGGACCTATCGATCTGAAACCAAAAACAACTTCAGTGAACGAACAATAATATTACAAAGCGTACGTTTACAATGCATTATCCCTCATTAACAACATGGCCATTTATTCCGCGCCACGGTGCCCGGAAAATTCCCACTTTGCGAATCGGCTAATCTCCACGTGATGTAACATTTAACAATTACTTTAAAGCCCCAAACATCGTTCATCGAATCAACATTAGACTGCTGGTTTCCAAGAGAACCCTAAGAACTTTGGAAACGCTTTCTATGCCTTCCTATACCCTTAATTGTGACCACGAATGGATTCAAAGTTGGTGTTCAAAAGATTCACCGATGCAGCGTAATAATTGCGACCAGGAGTGGATCCAAGAATGTTCATCAGAGGGGGAGGAACATGTGTCCGAAGGGGTGCCACTTTGTCTTCCGAGGGGCACCGCTGAAAAAAAATCGAAGGGCACTCGAACGCTCCCAGAGCCTCTTTTATCCAAGATCTGGGGTGGGTTTATTCTGGATTTAAAGTGAGTCACATGGCTACCGGGGTGGGGACCGTGGGGAGGGGAAGCTGACCACAGCTTTGGATCTTTTAGAGTAGTTCTACAGCATGTTATGAAAAGAACGTCAAGTGGCTCCTGATCTCCCTGCGCTCTGAGATAGATCATTCGTACTCCTTGCATTTGACAGCTTCATGAGCCGACAGGCAGGAAAAGCCACTTGTGTCTGGACGTCTGCTTTAACGAGTTTGCATCAATTCGTCTAAGTATTTACTTTTCAATTGAGCAGTTCCGTTTAAGCAGCATTGAGTGCCAGGAGACCGCCACCATGCGATCTTCATATTCAGGTTGATCGATGGCAATTCCAATGATTATAATCTGGTGTTCAGTTTTTAACCAAGCCAAGGTGACGTAGACCCTTCCCCTCTGTCTCCAGTCCGTCGGTCGCTGGCTACCGATGCCGGCTTTACCCGCCTCTCCGGTCAGATCATCACTGTTCTGCCTAACCCCCCGTTTCTGGGAGGTGGGTTAAAGACCCCACTCTAACATCCAACCTAAATGGTGCGTGAAGGCGTATCGTGTATGAGTGGAAAACGCTCGACAATTGGTGCCTGAAAATGACCTCCTTTTATTTTGAAATAATTTCAGACTAAAGATGGCGGTTTCACAGAAAACAATTGATTTTTCAAAAACATTTCATATCCCCATTTCTGGTAAAGGCACAGCGTTAAAACACACGCCATTTGATAGCTGATTACACAGCTGATATAAAAAAATAGTCAGATTGGTCCATCGTGAGCGAATATTGGCAGTGACCTTACATCAATGACTTGATCTGAAGCACAAAAACATAAGTGTTACAAGCACTGACAAATTGCAGTCATGTGGTAAACTTCATTTCAATATCCTTTCACGTGTATGAGCCGTAATGAAAAAAAAATTAAAACCTACCATAGGACAATGACCTAGGATGACCATAACCTAAACTATGATGCATAATTCTGGTTCAATTGGGTAATGTAGTACATGCAATGCGCGTTTGATAATACTTAGTCCATGAATACTCGAAATAAACCATAAAAATACCAGTGTCTAAATAGGTTTTTTCCACTTAGTGCACTTTATCTTGACATGGCCTTAGGTCACTTGACTGAGGTCAATCAAGTCGGATCAGGAAGTTCTCCTCATATTCTTGCTTGCATGCCATGGGAAAGCGCTGTTTCAAGAACATGCATCTCACAAAAATATGAAAATTTGTCCAAAATTAGCCATGACCTCATGACTAACCCGACCTCGAATAGACTCCAAGATATGCGTTTCGTAAGCACTGCCAAATGGTGTTCTTCGTTTGTCCTGAGCTAGGTCAATATCCTGACATGACCTGAGTTTGAAACTTTCACATCAGATGCCAAGAAAGACGAAGGAAATGTACTCAAATGTCACGGCGATGCGCTACGATATTTTCTCTATCGCAAGAAACCTTTGGAGGGGGTGTGTCAACCTACGAGATAGGACGGGTTAAGATTATACATGCATTTGCCAGTTCCACAGAGAGCCACAGAAGCTGAGACTCATGACTTCGCCATGGATTCTAAATATTGCATTCACATCTGACATCTACTGTCTTCCATTTGTTCTCGAACGATGAAATGCTATTCCCAACGCTTGCATTATTTCTTACAGCAGGCCAAAAGTTGGCCGTTCACCCGCTTGTGCGACCTGGCTGTAGCTGCCGGTAGCGGTACATCAAGCACGACTTTGCGGAGGCGTTTGAAGGCTGCCGGACTATCCACCAGGGTGGCTGCCAAGCAGACAGCCTTCACTGATCACCACCGGGCAGCCAGGATGTTATACGCCCAAGAAGCGTTGACAGTGCCTCAAGAGGACTGGGCAAGAACACAATTTTCTGACTAAAAAACCTTCAGATCAAACATGTCCGGCAGAATATATGTGCGCAGGTAAGCAGATATGAAACAAGCCCGTATGCTATAAATACCAGGGCTGTTACCCTCTTACCCTGATTGGTAATATTGGCCGATCATTTGCCGGCCACTTGCCATTTCGAAGACGCAAAATGTTCCCATCGGGGAAAAGGCGGACACACATTCAAGTTCCCTCCCTAGATGAATGCCCTAAACGCTCTTATACAGATATATTGTTTCCGTGTGGCACAGTGGATGGAAGTCAGCTTGAAGCTATTGTCACTTTTGTAGAGGACTGGTAGAGGACATGCGTGCCATGTGAAAAGTGTGTGGGAGAGGGTGAAATGTGACTAATTTATGCTGCTATATTTAAGGCATACCATTTAGATGAGTGTTGATTTCGATTCATGAGAACCATGTGTGTTGTGCTATGTATTTTTTTGTAAGACCCCACCATCCATCATGTTGCGATTAATTCCCAATTACTTTCAAGATTTCGAGTGAGTTCCCCAGACATACTGAAACACGACTGAATATAGAAAACAATTTCTGTATGTTGTTCTATGCAATGATCCAATATCGTATTTCAGAAACCCTATATGGCGGGTTTCCTGCCTTACCCACGGTTTAGCATCCATGATCTGAAATTCCAGGCTGATGTATGTCACCCCTGCAGTTATAGGATGCTGCCTACCTTCACCTCGCAAACCTGATCAAGAACTTTGTCGGAGTGATGTCAAGCGGGCAGAATTCTCGTGTCTCCCTATTTTCCTGGAAATATACTCTCATCACGTTTAACATTTCAAAGTCCACTCCTTCATTACACATCATAATTAGAGGTCGTCTGTCCTTCAAAGTATTATTTTTGCAGGCCAACTGGGACCCGGTTCGCTGAACCACATCTGGTCCCAAAACATACCCAAGGGCACGTGACGGTGCACGTCTGGGGCTGGATGGATGGATCCGGGAATGGTGTTTTGCATCGAATCGAGGGGAGGCAGACCGGACAGTCATACAGCGAGATGCTTGGACAGGTAGGAATACACAATGGCGACGCAATCCCTTGCAACGACACAATCAAAATATGCTGAAAATAACTTTCATACACTGCAGACTATCTACTGCTTATTGGTCAGAATTTGATTAGGTCAGTTCAGAACGAACTAATCAGACCGATCAGGTGGTGTGCCTGCCTGGGTGTTTTCCAATGCTCTCGTATTCCATTGAGGGAGATCAGTCACAAGGTTTGACTCCGGACTGTCGTATTCCATTGACGAAGCTCAGAGTCACCAGGTTTGACCACTGACTGTCGCATTCATGTGGCATGAACATAACCACCAGGTCATCGTCTAGCACTGGCTTGGTGGAAAAATTGGCGGAATGTCCATGTTTGAGTTGGGGCTCCGGTGACACTTGAAATCGTTCACTTTACATTCGAAACCATGGTTTCATCCTAACTTTGTTATTAAGGGAGGATGCAGCGCCTAATAATGTGATAATGTCTGATAAAAAAGTGTCTAGATATGCCGGTTGTCTGTAAAGTGGAAATAAACTCCTACAAAAGGTTGCAGACATGTTTTGTGTTCACAGGTGTGTCTGCCCTCTCTCCAAGAGATGCGTCCCGAGGAGCAACAGCCGTACCTATTGATGCATGACAACGCCAGCGTCCACACTGCCGCCGTGGTCCGTCGATGGTTCAACAACCACGCACACATGGTGAGCTATTCCGTAATACTGAGTGACTTCCTTCAGCTTCTCGCTGCAAAACTAGGTCACCAAATGTTTGTTTACTCCTCCAAGCCACCCTGTCAGCTCAGTTGGTTAGAGCGGCGGACTGCATTTGTCTCCCCTATCCTGGCAAGGCAGCGTTCGAGTCGCTTCATGTGCACGCATAGACTGGGAGTCAGTTAGCAACTGGCCAGATATGGCCGGGACGTTCAAACGGGTAAGCCATGACGGTGCATTGACGGCAAGTTAAAATTTCGGTCAAAATTATGGTTAGTCAACTGGACCTTCCAGATCGAGTGGTGGGATAAGGTTTCACGCAACCAACTCTGCTAGCATTCGACCCTGGTGTATGAAGTGTAAATTACACCCAAGTCGTACACACATATAGTTCGTAAATCGTCCTTCTGTATCAGATTTCCTATCCTATAGGACAAACACTGCCTGGAAACGTAGCTAGACCGCGCCCTGTTTCACCGCAGGTCTTATAGCACCCACGAACCATATTGGTGCATGAACCATGAGTGACGCTTGGTGATCATTTTGAGCCATAATTTTGGAATCATACGGGACGACCTTCCCAAATTTCGTGTTTTGTTGGCAATATAACGTTTGTCCAAGTGCACGCAAAATCCAATTCAGCCAACAACGTTTACCCAGAAAACGACAAATAGCACAAACCTCAGCCATGAGCAGCAATGACTTGCCAGTCAGATTGGTATGACTTGCCAGCCTTCTCAGCATTGAAGTACAATTATTTCATTGGCATCGTCGGCCACGTTCCGTCACGTGCACTGTCCTAGCATTGTCTGAAATGCCGTGTAAATCATGTAAGACACATGCACGCACGCTTGCGCACATGCACAGGCACACACATGCATCCATGTATGCATGCATATATATTATGTATATTACATATATATATATATATATATATATATATATATATATATATATATATATATATATATATATATATATATATATATATATATATATAAATATATATATATATGTATATATGTATATATATGTGTATATGTATATATGTATATATGTATATATATATATATATATATATATATATATATATATATATATATATATATATATATATATATATATATATATATATTATTGATATGCAGGTGCATGTCTTTGAATTCAATTGCATTATACAGCAAAATGCACCTAATGGATAACTGTGGGATCTATTGTGGATGATGATGCATGATGCATGATGCATCGCGTTGTGTATATAGTCTTCGGCATGTGTAATGAGATGTAAATCATGTGATGATGGAATGGAACAAGCAACAATAGTTACTCGGTAACTACAATACAAATTTATTTCGGTATGACAACTTTTGCACCAAAAAAATAAAGCATGATATGTCGTCCACAGATTCGTGCCATTGAGTGGCCAGCCAGGTCATCGGATTTGAATCCAATTGAAAATGTTTCGAGCATTATGGTAAGAGAGCTGGAGGAGGACCTGCGCTTTCCTGCTCGTCAGCTGGGAGCGGAGCAGTTATGGCAAGCGGTGGCGCGGAAGTGGGAAGAACTCCGAGTCCGCACTGCATATTTTCGGCGGCTGGCTGCCTCCGTGCACAGTCGGATGGAAGAGTGTGTAAGCGCTGCTGGGGGACATACCCACTACTGAGTAGTTCACTGTTGCCTTGTAATGTGCCCAGTTGCCTTGTAATGTGATTATAGTGTGTGCGTAGGGTCTACGTGCACGGGTGTATATTGGTGTAAATAATCGATATACGAATGTGTGTGTGTGTGTGTGCGCATATATATATATATATGTGTGGGTGGGGTGGGGTGGAGGTGTGTCAATGCGTGTGTGTGTGCGTGTGAATAGTGCAAATGAAAATAACAACCAATATGTGCATCTTATGATGACAATATATATGAAGGAAGTGCCAAATTTCATTTTGTGATTTCTGTGTGTAAAAGTGTGCATCTTATGATGACAATATATATGAAGGAAGTGCCAAATTTCATTGTGTGATTTCTGTGCGTAAAAGGTAGTCCACTAGATGAACCAACCAGCATAAAGCTAAGTGCTCTGCAGATGCAGACCAGGGCTGATGACGCCAAGTTTCGCATATCGTTCTGAAACCATTTGCTGTCCAAAGATAATGATGTCAATATCTAACAGGTCGTGATCGTAGCTTCATGCTCGTCCACTCATTCCAAAGTTAACCCGCGCACGTCCGGGGGGGGGGGGAAGATATCTGCCCCCCCCCCTGCGGTTTTTCCTACTTTGCCGCCATACTAATAGGGTTAGCAAGGCCAAACCTCGCATGGCTGCTCATTTGTCTTTTTCGCATGTCCTCAGAAATTTTGGACCCTGGGTCATCTAAAGTCAGGTCACCAGGTCATGCGAAGTGACCCAACATCCCTCGGAGTTCTAAGTGGCATCACTCCCACAATAATTGGGCGATTGATTTCAAACTTATATCACGTCATGATCTTATCAAGGACTATAATATGTATATCACGGTTTTTTGTAGCATTGACCTGAGGTCAGGTCGCGGCCATGGCTTCCCCATTATAAGCCTATGGTAAAATATACAAATGTTTCCTGGTTACATATTTGCTCTCTGAATGACCTCCAACGGCTATGGCGTGTAGCTCAAAGCTATTCTCAATGTCACCGCTGACATTTTTGCTCAGTGACCTCACCAAGGTCAGCTGAGGTCACCTGGAATCACTAGCACATTTCTGCGCATTATATCGCACTGCATTGAGCTAGAAGGCTGAAATTACCATCCTTGCGCTTGTATCGCCAAGACGTGTCGATTGATATATTACATGACCTCCCTAGTCTACCCCATGACCTTGACCTGAGGTCATAGTTTCGGTGACAAATCTGTTGACCTGACCTTAAATTACACAGCGTATGTCGATAGCACATTTCCAGGGCTGTCAAATAGAATTTGCAGTTTGTTTCTATCTGTTACAGGTCCTGAGATATGTGCCAATATCTGAGGGTCCCACCCGATCTGGTCGAATTTGACATATGATCACCCAGTGACCTAAATATTGACCTGAGCGAGAAAATGACCGAAATACTTTTGATAGAGCTTGTCACCAGCTATCCAACGCCGTTTTCCGTTTGTCGCTACCTAGCATATTTCTGGAGACCTTAGAGGGGCAGATATCTGCCCCCCCCCCGGACATGCGAAGTTGGCGCGGACCGCCGGACGTGCGAGTGTTAAATCTCTTTTACCGCCACCTTGGCGACCCGGTCTAAGAGTTTTAGTCATCCGGGCCTCCTTTAACATTTGATTTAACCTTTGAAAGACATTTGAGTTAACTTTTGGTTCGTAACCCCTCCCACTTGGGGGGGGACGTATCTTCCCCCGTGATGTTAAATTACCCATTGCTTAGCCACTACTATGGGGGGGAAGGAGAGCTCGAAAGACCAGGACTTGGCCACATTGAATTCAATCATACCCCCCCCCCAATAAAATATTGTTAGAAGTGGCCCTGTCGTTATCCCCACCTATACTGAACGCCTCGTGTCTGTAGCCTTCTTACTGCTCGAGATTCTATAGGCGGGTCAGGATCCGCCCATCCACTATGCGTTATACATGAAACCCCTTCACTGTGCAACTTGAAGTACTGGACATTTGTATGTTGCCTGGATACACTCGGGTACACCAGAGTATATTTCACCAATTCGTGAAATGCATTTGCACAGTAAAATCAGTTCCGAGAGCAAAAGTAGACCGTGACCTTGGTTCACCAAGTAGTTCACGAATCTACGAAAGTACTAAGTTTCGACATGTGAATGCACGGCATAGTTGCCGTACATTCGTGATTCTTTATAATTTCGTCGTTTCATGACACGTGGTCCAGGATAGACAAATGTGAACGACAAATGCTGCATATAGCACAATATAGGGAAGCGATTCATAATGAGTACGGACACTTGTCAAGCGCGTACAGGCAAGGTGACGGATGTTCCACAGCAACTACAGATTGCTGTATGTGCTTGAAATGTCAATACTGCTTAGAGTGCCAACATGAACAAACGTGAAGAGTGAACCGGAACAAAACAATGATTCCAGCACCAGCCGACAGAGGACACAAGATAACCACTAATGGGAGTCGCCCACGAGCCAGCCAGAAACGGCTTGTGGTGAGAAGAGGTGTGCGTCAGTCGATGTACTGTTTGTCGATATGGACCATTGCACACGGCTTCCGGCACGTGTGCAGAGAAATAGACCAGATGAGACGGGGTCAAGGCCGCTTTAGGACGCATTGCACTGTTAAGCATATTTAAGAGCGTCAACCCATCCTTATTGCCTACTGGCCGCAAACGGTCGGAAATTCAGTCGATCGAAAATTTGGTCTCTCTCGAAGCCGTTCTATTCGAAGTGAAGCACGCTAACTATAAAGCTACTGACTCTCCAACTATTTATTCTTTCCCCAACCGAGATACTACCCCATGGCGCAGTAACCTGCAACGTGAAATGTTTCTAGTGTATAATCACCGGTCGGGCAACTCGGTGAAAATGGCACCTGTACTGGGAAAAGGGCGCATTTATCGATATTAATGAGACAATTGGGACAGGGCAGAAATAACACGTCTGTGTGTAATAACCAAATGGTTTGGTGCAAAATTGCCATCCATTTAGCAAGCTACCAAGGCCCTGTTCTACAACGTTTGGCTCAAATTCCTTAATTAGCACACCGCTCTGCTTAGAAATAGGACTGACGAGCGGGAGGTGGGAATCTGGAACATGGTCGCCTGTCTACCACCAAAAATACGTATATAGCACGGCACACTTGTTGCCCCATCAGCTGACTTGCTCGTGCTAGGGTGGGGTGATCGAGTCCAACCGTTCATCACTGGCAGTGTCGCCGCGTTCACGGCTCCACACGACTGGCGGTCTCACAGCGGGCTACGAGCAAGACGTGCACAGCGCACTGCATGAACCACCTGTGCGACATCTAGTTTAGAATCGCTTGCTCTGCCAACGATTGGAATGCACATTCCGTGAAGCCATGTCACGCAGCCGCCTGATAGATAGTCTACACCGCACACCTATCTGTGGTGCGGCACAGTGTGCCTATGCAGGATATTCAAGTGCAACGACACCCCACCCGGCCTGAATGCCATGGCCGAAGGTTCCTGGTCTACCTAGCCAATTTTGCCGCCAATAGTACAATGTAACATCCAATGTTATGTACATTGTACATAACTCTGTGGAACATTTCTTACTTATCTGCCCTGCCTACCAATTACAACGTCGCCCCCTTCTTTCCTACATTGCCCAACATCAGACTCCACTTTCACTGCCAAGCCTTCTCGGTGACAAACACCCGGAGCTCATTGAGCTACTACTTACATTCTTGCACAACACCAAACTCGAGGAAGTAATTTGAAGTCAAACGCTATCATCTCCGTCGTCGCAAAACACATACATATAGGTTATATCACACTAGGTAGGCAGAGACCGATCCAATTTGGCCATAACGGACGGTTCTCCATATAAATTGTGCTTGGTTTTTACCTACGGGTTTTCCAAGCTGCTTGGTTTTTTCACCTTCCCAGGTTTTTCCAAGACTTAACTCAAACATACACCTGCACATACAAGGTCGGGCCCGACGCCCACGACTCGCCCTGGGCGCCGGGTCTCCGCTTCGCTTTCCAGGTCGCAGGTGGGCAGTGGAGCCTCTCCGGAGGTTACGATGCTGCCCACCCTCCAAGTGTCCTTCTAAGTGTCGTGTATGTATGTATGTCAGTGTATGTTCCACCTGTTTATGTATGTATCGGCCCTTACGCCATGTTCCTTGCTTTCTGGCGTCTCATCTTTCCTGTCTTTCTTAATTGATATAACCGGATGCCACATAAGCCGGATTAAAGTAACTCTTTCTTTAACGTAGCATATCTCTAGCGGATGGCACTTTGCCTCAGCTAAAGATGGAAAAAAACAAACAAAAAACAATAGAAACGTAGTAATTTGCTCAGACTCCAAATTTTTCCTCCAGTCAATTAGCAACACCCACGACTGTCCACATCACTTCATTGATGGAATCCAACAACTCGTGGCCCATAACGTAAACATGAACTTTTCCTTCCTCTGGATTCCGGGTCACGTCAACATCCCAGGTAGCGAAGAAGCAGACCAGCTCGCAAAGCAAGCCTTAGCATTGAACACTTACCCTAGCGTGGAATATTCGGTGGACGATTGCAAAGCGCTCCTACAACGCCACATTCGCCAACATCAACAGAACACATGGACAGCTCACAGTTCAACGCAACATAAATCCAACCACGCCCACGCAATCAAACAAAAATAGGCACATGGAACACATCAAATCAATCTCGCCGACAAAAAGAGGTCATCTTCACTAGACTTAGAACTGGTTGCACAAAACTAACAGCCTCAATTAGAGGGTGACCAATATATAACACCGCACTGCGGCACCTGCAACACCACGTTAAGCATAGGCCACATCCTGCTAGACTGTAGTAGCTTTAGCTCTCAAAGACAACCACTTAAGGCGTTCTGCCAAAGAGAGGGCATCACCCTATCGCTTCCATCGCTTCTCGGTGACAAGCACCCAGAACTCCTTCAATTGCTATTTGAATATTTGTATGCCACAAAACTAGCAGGAGCACTGTTGTCACCACACCACCAACACTCACATGAACTCGCAATGCATTACCGCGAAATACTCGTAGGAAACACGTAAATAACCATTTCCGCATGGCGTCGGACGTACATGAGCCGATTTGCTTCTCAATTATAAATATATGGCGACCTAGCGGTGCCGTCGGAAATAGATGAGCCGACTTGCTTTAGGAAAACATATATGGAAAATAAAAATAAAAATTAGCATAACGTAAAACGACTACCCAGAGGAGCCATCGGACGTAGATGAGCCGATTTGCCTTGCAACTCATAACGCAAACGGCTACCCAGAGGTACAGCGGACGTAGAAGAGCCGAATAGCAAAATACCGTACTAACCCAACTGACAACCCTGCATGGCATGCTTAGACTAACCCGCTACTAACAACTAACACACGGCGGCCGGCGTGATGGGCGGTGTGGACAATTACCTCCTTGTTCGCACGGTAAAGATCCCTCGGTGCTCTTCGATAAGAGTAGGCTAAAGTCGGCACCCTGGCAAAATCAACTTCTCGCCACTCTCAAAACACCCCCACCCACACCCAAACTACGAATTATTTTGTGGAGGAGTAAAGTAAAACTAAACCATTTAGACATCAGGGAGATGTCCCCAACCCAGACCCTCGACTTCAGCACCTAAAATATTACGCAAACTATAACGTAAAATTCATTAACGTAAATGTCCACTTGCCTGCACCTTGATCGCAAACACTCGCTTTATAGACAGACATGTAACGTACTCGCTTTAAAGGCGGCGCAAATTACCTTTATGGTCTGGCACGCCTATAAAAAATCACTCCCCCCGCGGTGTGCATACATGTAAGTGTATTAGATTAACGATATAAATGCATGACGGTGTGGCAAAGACAGGTGGCAGCTGCTCGGCAGAGGACGGACACGAGGAACAGTGGAGAAGAACTGGATACGAGTAAATATGGAATGCAGCTTGGGCCAGCGGCCAGAAAAAAAGGTTACAGTCAGTCAGGCAGTTATCTCGGGCTAATGTGCCAGTTGCAAGAGTACAATCACTTGATCAGAGCGCACGTGTGTTGAAAACTATGCGTGCAACACCCGCCATGTAGGCCCCTAGGTCGATGTGGCGCTGTGGCCGTGTATGACACAAATCGGCATGTTTGCCGCAAGGACAGGGGAGGGCGCAATCCTGATCACTTATTATGAAGTGATGGGATATAAAGAAGTACCGAGGGCATCGGTACTCATTGGTTCGGCTGATCATCCGTGAAACAGAAGTACGGGTTCGATTCCCCACGATGCCCACTCTTCCTGCCAGGGTGAGAGCCAGGCGATGCATATAGCTTCGGCTGGTACGTCGTAAAGCCACACAGATACCCCAACTTGCTGGGATGAGAGCCTCAACTGAACTGAACTCCGCTGTTCATTGTTGGGATGAAAGGACAGCTGAATACTCAGCGACAACATGAGGGGGACTTGTACTGCATTCACTGAATGGGTGCTGAGTTGCAGTATTGGCCGGGCTCCCACATAAATTCTGCGTGTGTAGAAAATTAATGTTTGCAGCCAAAGCAAGTGCTATTTGAAGAATATTCAACTGTAGTGCCATTTACCTGAAGTCCTGTCTATATTAACAGAGAGTTGGATGCTTATCGTGGATAAGTGATGCGATATTGAAGTTGATGTTGTTCTTATCACACTTTGGGTAAGCGCTTATCTGTTCGATGAACTCGTTGCCAGTGCTACGGTGTCTAAGACCAGATTAGCTCAGTCGGGTAGGGCGCTAGGATACTGCTTCCGAGGTAGTGGGACCAAGCCCAAGTCACGCTGGATAGCTGATGTGCGCGCCATTTTCTAGGTTTCTGAAACGTTCTGCGTTCTTTTCTTTTCACCGGCGTCAGCGGAAGCCGCCTTTGGTCGCGTCGACGTGACCCGCCTCTGATTGGCCGGCGGACGCTGGCGTGGCTGTTGTCAGCACCGTGTGCTGATCGTGTGCTGACTGCTCAGGCGGACAGCGACTCACGCTTGGAAGTCGGATCTCGTCGCGTGGCGTCACGCTGTGATTTCGCCACGAGGCGCCCACCAGGCGCGTATTTTGGAATCGGTCGGCTTGATTCACCTCAAAGCCAGCCTCTGTTGCTATCCGAATGGCCAGCCATCGGGCTTATGGTGATTCAATGGCTTCAATCCACCAGGCTCAAGATCAATGACGGCAGTTCAGTGTGGGCAAGGTCAGTGCTTCGCTGTTATGCCCGTCCACCTATCGTCGCGTGTCCTCAGTTATGTATCCGGATATTCAGTTGAGAACAGTTCTCTGATTTTTGCCTTTCTACGGCGTCTCTGTGCGGTCAGAGCAATGCCGAATTTCGTTGACTATGCCTGTGTACAGTAGGAGTTTCTTTCATTCTCTACACCACGTACAACACGAAGATGGTGAGATCGGATCGATTGTATTCTTTTGCGGGGAGCATTCCCCCACGCAGAGTAGCTTACATTGGATTGTCAAACAATGGAAATCGTCGAAATAAACATTCCCCAAAAATATTATAGGAGTGCCAGCTTAGTGCTGAAAAAGTAATGTTTTGCGTTACTGAGGTATTGCGTATGCTAAGTCTCCGTTGACATTAGCATACAAAACAGGAAGATTTTCATAATTAACCTACCTACTACATTGGACCAATCTGATACATAAGGTATCACGGAGGTGATTACTTACCTTCGGTGGCACCCAACAATGTGTGTTTAATCATCTTCAACAGGTATGCAGGCATTTGATTGGGAACGGCATGGTGACGCATACGATTCAACCCTTTCAGAGCATCTTTCTTAAAGACAATCGTTACCCAATCGTTTACTATTTTGTTCACACTAAGTCATCTCACAGTGTATTACATAGCATCCTTCCACATCCACTGGAACTCCTATTTGGACTCCATACAACGCAGGTCCTTGCGCGATCTCGCACGTGATAAGATAAACGTATGCCGGGCATACTGGTCTGCTTTCTTGGAGGCGACCTTGGTCACCTCCTTCACCCATCTTTCGACACCTTGTGAATGCTAAAGAATGTCATCAAAGTCGATTGAATGTGGGTCGCCGCTTTGAGATCTGCATCAAGCATGTTCTTGGTTAGTGGTGATTCCGTGACGGTAATTTCGTTCCACAGTACCATCGCGTGTTACTCCGTCCTAGGTGTTTATGACTGGGGGTTTGAATTTCCGCACTCCGGACTCGGTGTCCGATCTCTTTCGCCGCACCACTTGTATCCTCCCAACTGCAAGCTCTCGAATAGCTCAGCTTTCGTCAGACAACTTATCGATTATGCTTTCTGGATAATCCCACTCACTGTTTCTTTGCAGCACATTAAACGTGACTTTTTTTTTGCTTTTTGGGCAAAAATGTGTTCGCCAGTTTGATCAGATAGTGCAGGTTTTGACTCCTTCACATATTTCCTAGTGGACGCGGTATTGAAACCAACAAGTACGCACTGATGCACAATGAAATCCACAATTCGTACCAGTGTCACATATGGGTTTGCTGTTCTCATATACAGCCGAAGAGTTCAGTTGGCCATTGCCACCTATCTCGCTTGATGGAGACCGGCTGGCTCCACGGATTATAAGGCTGGGGCAACTCAGCTGCTCCTTTCTGTATCACTTTTGCGATCCTATACATAATTGTTGGCCCCGACTGAGACCACTGACAACATCCCCTGGAACTTCTTGAACATTCCCCAGCATTACTCAAAACGTTGTGATGGGAAGATCGGTGATGTCAGCCGGGATAGCTCTTCCAATGAGACGGTGAAAAGAAGATGGACCGCTGTTACCCCAGCACAATTTTTAAAACATGACGAAGAGGGAGCTAATTAGTATAAATTCCATAGGTCGATTGCTGCATCTGTTTACGTAGGCTCACCTCAGCAAACCTCTTTACACCCCGTTTGGGGCCAGTATAGACTGCCGTACCATCAGATCCGATCACGATGGGTTCTAACCCGTGTTCGTCTATAACACCGAACAGGTTCTTTGCTATGTCCGATGCACATAGCAACCCGTCTAACCCGTCTTGGGGCTGGCGTGACTTATATAGCGGTGACCCGATTCAGCCACAATCACCTCAGGACTTTCATTCACGAGAGCTGTTTGTTTTCCCGTTTCATAAAAGTTTTGCCTTCGCGCCCGTCATGGTAAAAGGCGGGAATTAACCTCGTGTTGGATGCCAAACTGGATTGTGCTTCCTTTTGAACACATTTTTCCCTCTGACGGCGCAACTTATTTCGATATACTGCTAGCATGTCCACAGTGGTCTCTTTAATTATCCCGAGGTGAATCAAACTAGCAGTCAATAGCGCAGAACCCACCAGGTCAGATATATCAAACCGGTCACACACCCGCGCGAAATTTTGCATCTCAGTACTATTATACATTGATACATTTCTGTATACATTGGCCATGGATAGTAACCACATCTGCACTGTCTTGTACTGTTGCCGTTCCGGCCGGCGCGAGTGGAGCGATCACGGTCCCTCAAATTCAGAACCGACGTGCTATGTCGATGGGCCTGTCTCGCTTGAAGTCTCGTACCAGTAATATCTACGGTTGAACCTATATACAGGCGCTTTTCGTTTCTCAGGTCACATAGGAACTGCACTTCCCCGCAGGGATGCGCTTTTCCGGCGCGCCGAGACGGCAGCATGTACTGTCAAAGAGTTCGTCCCTTTGAAGCCTTTCTTTACGATCCTTAAACTTATATCCTTTCTTCTTGTCCACGACCGTTTCCCATTTGGGCAGATTCCTGTGTGTTTAGCTTGTCGTTCAACGTTCTCCACGATCTTCCACTCGTTCACGATACTGGTTCCCACACCGCTAGCGCTTTGAATGTTGATTGACTTTTCTCATATAACAAGGACAGCATCTTTTACTCGGCAAGCCACTTATTTGCTAGTAGGCAATGTAGCACTGGGCAGAGCTAAGGCTGCTTTAGTCTTCAAGAAAAATGCATAGCTCTCGCTTTTCACCGGCAGCTAAGATTGTGCCAAATCAGTCGGCTAAATGTCAAACTTGAATGAGGGAATACTTTTCCAAGGAGAAGGCCTTGGATTCTGCATTGTCTCTCACCCAGCTCACACACTCTCACATGACAACAATAATCCACGCCTCTGCTCAGCTACGTGCTGACACGCAACTGTCGATGTGCGACTGCTCTTTCTACCTCCTCCGCTCATGACGAGCCGTATGTGTCACGCGACCCGAGAGCAGCGACGAGACAGCGTTTGTCATCGGATACATAAGACCGTTCCGTCTTCTCGACACGTACGTGTCCAGTGTCCGTTCTTGTCAGAAACGACGAATTCTCACAATTAACACGACAGGAAAGGCGACTGAGCTTTGTTCCGGAACTCATCATTGCATCGATGCCACTATAGGGTAGTTAGTCCGGCAATAACCAATCCGTTGTCACTGTTAATGTGTTGCCATTCATCAAGTTGTATATACACCATTTACATTTACAAGTTGCCATGTGACACAAACGATGAACTAATGTTATCTTCCCGTTGTACATGCTAATATCAGTGGAGACTTTAATGCGTCGGGCACGCAACGCATTACCTTTTCACAAAAATTTGGCACTTAACACACGCCCTGGAGGGCCTCTGAAAATTACGCGCACTGGAGGGGGGGGGGGCGGATTCCGCCCCCGCTAAGATCTCGGCTCCTCGTGAAGCTAGAGGAACGAAATTTGCAGGGTGGATGGGTACGGTAGTGAACTCTATTGTGTACAAATTTCATGACCTTAGGTCAATATCTTCAAGGTCAAATGAGGTAAAATTAGCAAAATTGTATGGTATTGCGTGGCTTGACTTGTCATCGTTATGGATCGCTGTGATTGTGTTTAAATGCTCCAAAATAATAGGCATCAATGATGTTTTGGACATTACTAATGATGCAATGCAGATGCTAGACCCAACATTTTACCTCAGGTCACCTATATAACACCACTTTATCAGGTCAGTTACCTGTTCCAGTTACCGGAACCGGGCCGCCCGCCCGACTGCTCCGTCGGGCAGCTCGGAGCAATCGGCTTCGTGAAGAAAGGAGTGAAGTACATGAATAAAGTATGGAAACGCAATGACAAGCAGTACAAATGACAAACAGTAGTGTATTTATGACAACATTCCAGTTGATCAAGTTTGGTTGTATTAACATGTCATAAACTTGACCTGACTTGACCTCGGTGACCTAACATGACCCTGAAACTATATACCATATCAATATACATCAAACAAGTCGCTAGTGTTGCCAAGAACACTTCCCTTTTGCGAATATACGGGAAGCGCATCAGCGCCGATTTTTGTGGTCTGGCGTTAGAAATTTGTTTTTACTTTAACGGCCCCTAACTTGAAAATTTTCGGCCGATTTCCATTTTTCTTGCTTTAAACGACGCGCCGGTCATTTCTAAGCAGGTACGCAGAAAATCGCGTATATCGACCGGTAAAATTTGCAGTTATTTACGAATAATCGGAGGGGTGGGCGGATTTCGCCCCCCCCCCTCTCCAGTGCGCGTGTTAAAGAATAATTGTGGACAATTTTATTTTGACGTTTTTCATTGTTCAAGGGTCCAATGGAAGCTACGGTGTGCGCGGGAATGCTCCCCGAAAAAAAAACAACAGTATACAATCTATCCGGTCTAATGGTGGTTTCATCATACAGTGCACTGTCATTTCTGCCGCAATAGTTATCGCCATTCGTTGCTGGGATCAAAAGAATGCAATGACTGCCCCCCCCCCCCCGCCCATTATCATATTTAACTGGAGTACCTACTTTGGCTTGGCTACAATATAGCTAATTGGTTGTTCATTGGTTCCGGAGAAAGTTCATCGAAAAGGATGCAGCAGCAACAGTGTGAACTTTACACCATGCAGATTTGTGGTATTTATCTCCCGTAGATAATTACGTGAGGTTAGAATCCTATAATTTTAGGCTTTCGTCTGTTTGATACATATCAAATTGGCTAAATTGGTGATACTGTGTTAGATATACTTGAAGTTCGGTAAGCCTCGCGAACGAGCTTATTGTGGTCTTACGCCATTGTAGCCAGAATCGCGGCAGTTGTGAGCGGATCATACAATGTTCAGAGCGTTGTATAGCCGAAAGCAAGACAAATAATCTGGCTTAAGTAATCGAATCGGACCTTCATTGTGAGCCGTATCGATGAGTATGATACCTGCGTGTTCCAACAGCCAAACAGCACAAGATGAAACACATGGATTTTATTGGAGCCAACGAATCTGAGCGGCTTTAGCTGCACCCGACACACTCGACATGGCTGTGTCGAGTGAGTTCTTGTCCACAACGCCGACATGGCTGTGTCGAACGAACGCTGGCCGCTTGCTCTCGTCCACAACGCGGACATGGCTGTGGAATTCGCATTCACGCAAATTCGAGCCCGTTCGGTCCGCACGCCCATCCACATCGACTCTCCGACCAATGCGAACGTCGCCCCGCTCACTCCCTTCACTGCCGACTGTCTCGAGTCAGGGTCGAGTACAGGCGAGAGGGCCACTGGGGGCATGTACCGTCCCCCATGGAAAAATGGCTTCCCTCCGGCCGGGAAAGGCGCCTCTTCCAAAAGGCTTTTGTGCATCCTCACCACCGCTCGACAGGTGTTTCGGATAAAGACGTCTGCTTTAGAAGAAAAGCATTCTCGAGTGCACCCCTCCCTCCAACGAATTTTACACCTAAGGCGCCACTCCGAGGAAATGTGCCCCCTTGAAAATTGCTGAACCCGCCCTTGTCTCGAGCACGATCAACCGCTGGCAGAACATCGATATTGGGCGACAGACACATCGAACATAGCGATCCCCCTGTCACGACGTGATTGCTGGATGTACGAATTACCCGCAGACACAGGCCGTCACAAGTTGGGACCAGCAGCGGTGCTACCGACGACTACCCATTGCACAACCATAGCAGGTACGTTTACAGCGCTGATGGGTACGCGGGTGACGGGAACAAAATACGACTGCGCATAAAACAGTTAGCTCTGCTCGTGCGTACATGTACGCTATCAGCCAGTGTGATTACGGCGTGATGCCTACTTACATGCCCACTATCAACCAGTGTGATTATGGCATGATGCCTACGTAAATGTACGCTAGCAGCCAGTGTGGTTATGGTGCAATGCATCTGCGTCCGTAACGTTTACAACATAGTTGTAGTGCCCGAGGGTGTAGGAACAGGGACCATGCCACATCCCGCTAATTTTGGCCACTGTACCGTTAACCGGTCCATGGATATGGGCGCAGCATGCGACTAATCGACTAAAGAAGTGGCTTGCACCCTCCAACATTGTATAATGCCTGCGCCCTATGTGATGTTCGTGGCACTCATTCCGATTACATTTGTCTGCCACAAGCTCAGACCCAAAGCAAAACGTTCAACAGCAAGCACCAGCGGAAATAACGACAACGAACGGCAAAACATGCACGGGGAGAACATGGAAGTGATGACGTCAAGCATAGGTCACAGCACACAAACCCACGGGCCTGACACGACTCGCTCAGAGTCGTGTCATCAGAGTCGTCAGAGATCGACTCAGAGTGCTCAGAAGACGACTGACGCCATTCAGCAGCTGAGCAAGCGCGGTTTACCAAAATGTGATATCAAAATATATCGAAAGTTTGTCTTTAAAGCACGCTCTTACGACTTTGACACAATCGTCCGGTTCGGTTGTTTAATATATAGTTAGGCGGTTGTCTTGTAGTTGTTGTCCATCAACTGCCCAAGTGAATATCGAGTAGGTAACACTGTTTTGGGCCTATTTTTGTAACTATGGGCAATTGCCGGTCAGCCCGTCAGGGTAATTATTTTCCGGGCATATATGTTGCGTTATGGGTTTAAACAAAGGAGTATATTATGCTAATAGTATGTTTGTCTGGAGAACATATACAATAAACCGGCTCATGCACGTCTGGCGAATTGCATGGAAACGGAGTGTTCAGTGCTTAGAGGCGACTATCCCACCGAGTGAGCAGGCGAGTCCCCAGTCAGTCATCGATGACGCTGCAATTTGGCCAAACCGCAGCGCCACCTCCAACCGTCGGGTTCCCGGCAGTCTCAGTACCGGTCAGTGGATCGCTTTAACTTCGAGAGCACGGACCCATTTTTATTTTACATATAGGTTATTCATACACATAAAAAAAAGCTGAACACTGAAGAATTAGAGGAAGAGGATATCCTCCTGTGGCCTGGGGAAAACCCCGCATACAGCGTGCAAAAGTGTGTGCTTGTAAAAGTCAGACGTCCCAAACCCAGACGTACCCAGCGCGTAGTCTAAATGTGCTATATTAGTTCAGATGATTGTATATAGGTATGCCATAAAAAGATCTGAAAGATCTGGAAGTTCACTTTCCAGAACTTCCGCTGGGCTTAGCTGAATTTTATTTCTGGTGGCGTAGCACTGCATTGGGATTCTATTGGTTAAATATATTAGACAGTTCAGCAGGGGATTTTCAATGATCTGAGGCGCACAACACTGGTTGCATTGGGGAGCTAGGCTACCTATTATCAAATGGCAATGGGTTAGATATGCGTGACCTAATTGGAAGCGCTCTATAACTGCTGCGTTCCACGACAGATCAACCAATGCACTTCATCCCATACATTTTGATTGAGACCGACATTTGTTCACAGAGCAGTCTTTGGCTCTGAATGACTGTGCACATTTCAGCCCGATTCGGCCAAAGGTTTTTAAACCATAGCCTCCGGCATTATTTTAAGGTCAAATAACATGGGCTGGTTTGACAATGGATATCTGATCAATAAGAAGCAGAAAGGGTGGCAAATGATATATACTTCAGAAGAAAAATTGTGAACTGAAACATTCCCGAAATAAAAACATCAATATTTCCTACCTTTGACCTCGCGACCACATAACCTCGTGACCTCGGTGGCCCCTAGCCCATCAAAAGTGATAACTTTGACGGAGGAAATAAAAGTGGGCATGATTTCGCTGACCAAACAAAAAATGTCAAAAATGCGTTCTTATAAATATCCCAGATGACCGTTCGATCTCCATGATTTTTTGCGATTTTCCGTCTTCCAGGTGGGACGGATTTCGTGTAGGCTTTCTTCCATTGCAAAGCTACATGAGGTAGAACACATACAGACATATGATTTGAAAACGTTTTTCTACGAAAAAAACCAGTCATACCTCTTTAATCTAGAACTTATAGTTTCCCTTAAAAAACCATCACGAATTTCAAGGTCACTAATTGCCGATAGGTAAACCTATGGGTTTATTTACGCGTAGCAACGCAATTGTACTTTTGAATAACTGACATGTATTGAATAACATAAAACATAGCAACCGCACAACCCGACCCTATTAAATCAGGTTCCATCACCTACATATTAAATCTGGCGCGGTAGGTAAGTACCTATAACAAACATGATGATCACTGTCTGCGATTAGGTGCTAGGCAGGTTAATCATTTCGTGGTAAAGAAAAAGCAGTGTCTCTGTGGATTGCTGATGACTTTGCTTTGAAGGCAAATAAAAGCCGAGGTGTTTGTTTCGCGTATGACTTCCCTCCCACCCCATCCGTATTTCGTACATATATCCGTACTGCTCATCCGTGCATAGCTGAATACTCTCCAGCCTGGTGGCGGTTCCGAGGGAGATAAAGGCACCGGCGTTGATGACGGCAGACAACATGGGGGTTGACATGGGTGGGAAACGATAACAGGCTTGGCAGAGCCGGAGCAGTGTACGACTCAGTTTTGGAAAACGGCTAGTGGAAAGAGGCCGTAGTGATTTTTTTTTCGACGTGCATAAACGCTACAAGCAATGGTGGTAGTCACTGTGTCGATCCTTATCTTCGCCATTCAAAGAGAATAACAAAAACAAAAATGTTGCTGAAGTATCGGTAAGCGCCATTGAAAACGTGAGCGATATACGCATTACCAGAGGTGTGGTTTTGTGTGTGCAATTAAAAAGTTGATTTTTGTTTTCGATTTTTGTTTAAGGTGTCCAATTTTTGTGCAAAAGTGTTTTTTTTTGTCAAAATCAGCGTCAAAAATAAAAAAGGCACACCGGAGGGAAATTTTATGGAAACAAAATTCAGAACTCTGGCAGGCTTACAAGAACAAAGCATGCCAAAATCGACAAAGAGATATAATTTATCTTGCGGAAATGTTAGTACACAAAACTGGCAGCCAAATCATGCCTGTTTGTATTTCTGCCGTCAAATTTATAAATGTCACTGGACTGGGATCACAGAAGGCCACGAGGTCACGAGGTCACGGAGTCACGAGGTCAAACGTGAGAAATGCTGATAGTTTATCACGGAAATATTTTCTTTAAAATATTTCTTCTCAAAGATGCATAATATGTCACACTTCCTTTTCATTATCGATGAGATATCTATCGCCAAATATACCCCTATTGTGTGACCTCAAAATAGTGCCGGAGACTATAACTCCGAAACCGCTAGTCGACTCGGGCTAAAACTTGTTCAGGCGTGTTCAGATCATAAGACTACCATGCATGCACATTTTGGTCGAAATACAAATTTAGTGGGTGCAAAATGTAAAAATATTTGGTCGATCTGTCGTGGAACGCACCAACTACCTCATTTCATGCATTTCTCCGACATAATTTTGGCGTGGTAGAGCCGATGTTGCTTCGCATTTATTAAGTCTGGAACTTTAATTTTTGCCGCCGCTAATTTTTTACGCGTGCCGCGGCTCGGCGGCCCTACTGGAGCCTCTGAGCAGCAAATATTGGCGCTTGATGTGCATCGGGCCATGCCAGAACCTCAGAAATGCCTAAAAGCTTCAAGTGAAAAGGTGAAAAATGACAGGGCTAGATATCTATAAAAGTAGTCAAGTATGGCATCAGAAGGCAGCTGATTCTATGCCAGTTTATTTAAGACCATTGGAAATTAATTCGCTAATGCAGAACATCTGATATACAATTTAAAGGAATACAATGTGATAATTTGGAGCACAAATCCTGGAATTGAGTGCAAAAATGACAGGGCTAAAACTTATGGAAGTTGTTCAAGATGATACCAAAATGTAGCACGTTCGCTTGTCGCTTAGTTAAGAAGATTGAAAATTGTCAGCGTATCACACAGAAAATGTATGCCGCGTTTTATTACAAGAAATTGAGTGGCCAATTGCTCCCATCGCACTTTGAGGGCAAAGTGGCAGGGTGAAATGATTTGATAAAATGAACTACACATCATAAGAAAGTTTGTTTCAATATTGTTGAAATTTGGTCATTGGAAATTATTTGCACCTCCCTCTAGACACTAGAATATAGCATTAATCATAGCAAGCCCACTTTGGTGGTATTCCTTCACAACCCACCACCAGAGCGGCGCCACCGGTATTATGTCCGCTCCAGACGCCTAACGAGATTCTGGGACCAAGAGGGCCAAGGATATTACTTTCCGGAATACTCAACAATAGTATTTGAACCTTTGCAGTCATTGGGTGAGTTATGTTGTGGTATTTCGCTATCGACTGAAGTGCTGAATGCGAATCGGAGCAACTGCTCGGGGAATCTTTATGCGCCTTTTGTATTGTAAATATCAGTATCTTGGATATAATTCCCACAAGAAAGCTGGCATTATTTCGGGGAGCCGTCAGTGCTGCGTGTCATACGGTGCAACAAATGCTGCACCAGTGTCACCATCTGCATGTGACCCGTCTGTGAAGAATGCGAACGAAGTATGGGTGCAATCAAATTCGTGAAATAGGTATTGTACGGCTGAAGCAATGAGGCCAGATTTCCCAATTGAAAATAGCTAATGTACAATTGGAGGGAGGCTAGGCCAAATTGGTTTGCAACAGAGAACAGATACGATGTTACACGGTGGGTGGAACAGTAGCTAAAATCCCGTTGTTCCGCGTGTAGGTATCATGTCCTGCTTTCGGTGGCATGCTCTGACCTTTTACTTCGTGGCGGTGGTGACCTGAGCCTATAAAGGGGCACCAGTAACGTGGGCAGAGGCAGCTGGAGATGACTTCTGCATTTGTTCAACATGCACTGTCTAGCAGTGCGACAACCCTCAGGCAATAGGCAATAGCCTCAGCGACAACCCTCAGGCATTGTGTAGGCAATGGTGAGATATAACGATCCACATGTAGGCAAGGTTCAAAATATCCACACGCGCACTACGAAGCTTCCCAAAAGCTCGGATTTTATGATGGCCTTCATTGGCGCTGGACCAAGCGCACCTGACACAAGTTAACTGAGTCGTGCCATTCGTCACACGTCTATCAAAAGTCGTTTTCGTAGACTATGCCCAAGGCGGTGACTCCGCTGGCCCGTCCTGATGGCGATTTCATGTGCGTATTCGCTCGTAGGTTTTACGTGATTTCAATGTAATGAGCAGCGTAATTTGGATATTGCGCCCGCCGTGAGAGGTCAAAAGCAAGTGTTACCTGCATGTATGGCAGCTGCCTGGTCTCGGCAGAAGGCAGTAAGCCCGGCCAAATGAAACAATTAAAAAGTCGGAACAAGTACGTTTTGAAGAAGTCATCGATCTGTTCTGACTGAAAGCACCATTCATAATCAGCGCACGCTGAGCTGTCCAATGGTGTGCGGCTCCTTGTTGGGCATTCTGAGCCGCTGAGTACTCCGGCAGCAGAAGCGTCGGCGCCTCACACGGGCTGCGCCGACGACCGTGCCGCCGCCGCCGCTTCGGCCTCGGTTTCTATGCGAACCAAGCCGCCGCTGACACCGTCGAAGCGGACGGTGACGCCATTGGACCACGACCAGCCGTCCGGAGGCGGCGTGGTCGGCGCTCCGTTCGGCTCTGCGCAGGTGCTGGGAGACGCGACGGCCACCTGCTGCTGCCGCGACTCCTCGCCGCTCACCTCTCTGATGGCCTCCGACACGCACAACTGTCGGCAGCGGGTACGTCGGTCGTACTGACGCCCACGTGACTCGGTCAGTGGATTGCGGTACCAAAGGCGAATTTGAATAGGAGACGTCACTTATGGGGACCCCGCTCTCATCGGCAAGGCACGGGTTGATCTCGATGGGTCACAAGAGGCCACTGTGCGCCTGTTGTCTCAGAACATCGTTGAAATACGTGTTTCTGGCCTACGAAGGTACGTAGGCTAAACTGTCGGAATTGCCACAAAAGTGCACGAGATTTGCTACGTTTATATCTTCTCACATACGTTTATATTAACCAATGCTTACATTTTAACAGTTCGCCCTTCATGGTCAGGGACCAGGATTTCCCCGAATTCGTACTTAATGGCGTTTTCCTTGGGTTGGGATATGGGATATGGGATGGGATGGATTGGGTGTGATACTCACAGCAAAGACATCGATACTAAAATAAAGACAGCATAGCAGAATAACCAACATGGTATTGTTACTACTTGTAATGTCCCATTATAGATAGTTAAAATTGGCCGTATGCGAAATCCTGCGGAACAAAGGCCATGTCATATTATTAGTAAATTTTAGTATTAATGCGGCGCATGGTATTTTACGGTCATTCGAGCGCAAATCATTGTATCTCCTCGCGCGCCCATAGCATGCTCGGCGTAAGCTTGGGGCCGAATCCCGGCAATGCTAATCATGAACGAACACAATTTTTGCGCCCAGGCAAACATTTTGTGAAATCGCATTACATAATTTCGGTCTGCGAAGATTATACCATGAGGATTAGAGATGATGGATGGTATTTGAGAAGCGTAATTGGGAACGTGTATACGTGCGTGCATATAATTTGGAACGTACTTAGTGTGCAAGGTAATCAGTTGAAAACTATGTCACTATGCACCGATAGCAATGTTTCGTTTTTCCGATATTCTTGGATATTAATAACTTAATTTTTTATGTTGTCTGTTCCTCGTGGGGATATGCCTTCAAGAAGTATCCTTTTTTGCAATACCACATTTATGGCCTCGCCTTGGTGGTCAGTGTTTTAGTCCAAATGGCAATATTTTGGGATGGTGGAAGAAGGGCTTTCATTCGAAAGATTTAATGTGTTGGTATTCCGTGCCACATACACCGTCCTAGTGTTTCTACTAATAATGCTTGTTAAAGGCAGTGCTCCCTTTGTTAGGTTTGTATATGTGCATATCATATACCATTTATCATATATATAATTTCCCATGTCATATTGTGTATATCAGTATCATTACTTGTAGGTATCTTTGGTGACCGATTTTCAGCTCGATGCATTTGGCATGCATTAAGCTGAAGAGTGCTGGCAAACTTGTGTATTTAGTCTGGCATGACGTCGGTCATGTCATCGCCCAGTTTGCTGACTGTAAACACACCGAAGGTTAACGAAAATATGTCAACTTATACACTGTGTGGAATGAACGTTTCATTTTTTTTCGCTAACACCGAATTTACCGCACAAAGAGTGCTCTGCATACCTGCAAAATGAGCTCCATGGTTGCGGTCTGAACTGTTCAGCTTTACACTTGAAAACCGAAAACCTTGGCTCATTTCTCACACGACACGACACTTCTTCAGCGTGTGCTTCAACATGACCAGGAGGAAGTTGCCTGCCCCATGTCCAAGATCAGTTGCTACCAGTGCAATAGCCAGACGTTGGGGGCGGTCCTATCCATTAAAACTGTTCCTCCCGGGAATAAGATGCCCAAACTGGAAAGCATTTTTATCCCGAACTGAAGGGTCATTTCGAGCTTTTTATTTCGGGGTTTTGAAATACTTTACGACAATGTGCATTACCGTAAACATTTCTTTGAAAATGTGCCTTGTTTTGGAGAAAACCTCATTTTGTGTTCAACTTAGCCGGTCGGTGGTGATTTGCATACAGGCCTCTCCTTGATGGGCCTGTGAAAGCCTTTCACTTTATCTTTTCGAAATATATTTGTATGTTGTACTGCTATAGGTAGTACTTTTTGTACGTGCCCATTCGCGTTCGATGCAATATTATTCTGTACAAGGACATTTTAAGGGCTGTATAAATATTGAGTATTTAGTGGCTTAGAGGTGCTATTTTTACGACAGGTTTTTACGGTGAATCCTTATAAAGTTAGCGGGGAAATCCAGGTCGGAGCTTGCTGCCGGTCCCGCGTGCCACTGCTACCCAACATAGGAGTAGCTATCCTTCATTTATATGCTACTATCCATGCAGGATAACTAGATAGAACGCTGCCCGTCATCCTCGGAATCCGAAATCGTTCAGACATTTCCAACCCGGTTTTATACTCATTTGCATGTAGTTGGCGGATGCACTTATGGTAGTCAGAGCCAAGCTCCCTCGTCACCACTCAACGGCTATTTAAACTGTAATCCTCATGCATATTCGGTATGCATCCTGAAGTAAAATAGAACGAAGCCATCTTCAGCCTTGGAACCTTGGATAATCACGGATAGCTGTCATTCGGGTGTTGAGGTAGGCTGCTGCACTGTAAACCAAATCTACCACCCATGGCTTAACAAACCATGCACACGCTAGTGGCATGGCATGCATCAAGTTACTTTGCAATGCTAAGGTTCGTTTAATGATGACAGACGTGTTGTGAATGAGCACTACACGGCCTACACAAGTACACTGGCATAGTTAATTAATTATATCCGAAGCCATGCCACGTAAATGAGCAAGGCATACATTCATCTAAAGAACACATTCTTGCCAAGTGGGTTAACCAGCACCTACATTGTGCTGGTAAGGTCACATGCCAAATAACTAGGGTGCTCCTTGCAAGGATTAATGCACCAGTGCGGAACAAGCTTCATACTTGAGTGATCAGTTCAGCTTTTAAGATCTCACATGCCGGACGCATGTTAAGTAACCACCGAGTGATCCATTGACAAGCTACAAACCACACATTCGTTTTCGACTCGTTTCGAAAATAGCGTGATGAACTTCTCAGCCCGCCATCTTTGATTCAGTTTCAGAGTGAGGTGGAAGGGACTGCCAGTGCGAACCACAATGGTAAGCAGGGGTGTTGTTTTATATGTTTTTGGGGTTGCAAGTGCCCCCTCGATGTTGGCTTTCTCCCTCTCCAGATAATTTCAACTTTTAACATGGGACCCTAAGGAGTGTGCCCCCCCCGCCTAATCCATTTGTAATTCCTGCCCATTGCCTTCATGTATTTTGCCTCTGCAATAATTTTCAGAATCAACACCCGTGATATTATTGCATTTTGAACTGCAAGTGATGAATGTTGGTGGAGCACTACATGAGATATATTCAGCATCATGAAGTAAGTGATACAGAATTAGCACGATTCCCAAAAATTTGAACATTTTGATGGAAGATGACACCAAGAGGAAATTAATGTCTGCCCATCATACTTGAAGCTCAATTATGCACTCTCATCTTTTGATATGCACAATCAATTTGTGTTCCTTTCTTAGGGACAAAATAAAATGCATATGCTAGGCAAATGTGCATCCTATTTAATTTTACCCAGTCTGGAGTCCCAACATCCTTCTATTCAATGTCATGGCTTTATGTCCCATATGGATATTTTTGGTCGGTTTTATGCCACACTCCAGCGTAAGTATAATTTTGGAACACTGAAGCAAAGCCTCACCTGCCATGTTCCTCCACAGTAAGATATTTGGTATTATTATGCTTTAATGTATTCACGAGACAAGTTTTACATATTTTTATTTCATAATGCAAAGAAAAGGTCTAGGCTTGGTTAGTGTAGGTAAGGCTAGTAAGTTTTTATCAAAAATCCCAAAAGACATGAGGGGTTATCCGGGGGGGGGAGGTATGTGAAGAGGGGGTATCCGAATACCTCAGATATCATTAAATGAACGGCTCTGTCGCTTCCTCGGAATGGCCGAACCAGTAATTGTACGGTGTTTGCAGAGTGTAAAAATTTACAAGCTATCCATATTTAAACATTTAAACAGCTTCTTTTAATGGAAATCCTGTAACCGCTCACCAAAAACAAATTTAAAAAGACAATTATTTCGTAGTGGTGTTGTGTATTCCGAACACAAAAATGTGGGTGTTCTGGATTACAAACACAGGGTGTTCTGGATTACAAGTGTGCTGTTTCCGGAAAACTTTAATGAATGTTGTATATCTCCCACAGAAATGTTGTATTTCATGACGAAAGCACATTTTTATGTTTGTGGCAACTTTTCTGATCACAAGCCTTGGTACATATATTATTGAACGGCTGTGTATGAGCTGCAGGTGTTCACAGGTCTATAAGTAGATCACATCGGACTTGAGGTATGTTTGGTGTTTTACTGCATCCAAGACATGAGGAGGTATCCGGGGGTCTGTGAAGAGGGGGTATCCGAACACATAAGACTTCATTCGATGAATGGTTGTACCGCTTCCCCAGAATGGCGGAACTAGTGATTATAGGGTGTCTACAGAAGGCAAAAATTAACAAGCTATCCATATTCAAATAGTTTCTTGGAATGGAAATCCTGTAACCGCTCACAAAGAGCAACTTTAAAACAGTTATTTCGTAGTGGTGTGTTGTATTCCGAAAACGAAAATGTGGGTGTGCTGGATTACAAACACTAAGTGTGCTGTTTCCCGAACACTTTAATGAATGTTGTATATCCCCCACAGAAATGTTTTATTTCATGACGAAGGCTCATTTTTAGGTCTGTGGCAGCTTTTCTGATCACAAGCCCTGGCACATTTATTATTGAACGACTGTGTATGAGATGCAGATATTCACAGATCTATAAGTAGATCACATCTGACTTGAGGTATGTCTGGTGTTTTAATACATCCAAGACATGAGGGAGTATATGGGGTATGTGAAGAGCGGGTATCCGAACACACAAGACATTCAAGGAATGGCTGTACGACTTCCTCAGAATAGCCGAACCAGTAATTGTACGGTGCTTACAGGATGCAAAAAAAAATATCAAGCTATCCATATTTAAACAGTTTCCTTAATGGAAATCCCGTAACCGCTCACAAAGAGCAACTTTAAAACAAACAATTATTTCGTAGTAGTGTTTTGTATTTCGAACACGAATATGTGAGTGTGCTGGATTACGAACACTAAGTGTGCTGTTTCCCGAACATTTCAATGAATATAGTAATCTCTCACATACATGTTTCATTTCACGACAGCTCATTTTTAGCTTTGTGGCAAATATTATGATCACAAGCTTTGGTACATTTCTTATTGAACGGCAGTATATGACCTTGGGAGAGGCAGTTGTAGAAAGTACACTGGACGTCCGATTGCCCATATTTTATTTTTAGTTTTTATTGAAGAAGGTGCATCCGATCTGACCGAATAGTCAGGACGGTCGCTTAATGTGTACTTGTCACTCAGGCAATACTCGGAGCAGGCCCCCCAATAGAAAATTCCTAGTGGGGACAGGGGCGAATCCAGAAATTAGATCGTGGGCATTCGTCTGGAGGGAAACTATTTTCAAATCACATCAGAAGACGTCATAAAACAAATTGATAGGTAGGTAAGCAACCATTCATTTCGGGAATCCTATTTAATTCAATCACATTTAGGTAATTCAACATCAGTAGGTTTTAGGTGATCCAATCATGGATCATGTACACCTGGATTGGAAACCAACAGCTGTTATCTATCAGTAGGTTTTAGGCAATCCAACATGAGTAGGTTTGGCAAATTTGTGCTTGAAGATATTTTTTTTAAATACTGAATTCAATATAAGGGATAGTGATACACAAGCATCTCGCAAAGCAATTCCAGGCATAGGCGTAGGAACGTCTCAAAAAGTGGGTGGGCCAGGTCAACAGCAGAGGCGCACCCAGGAATTTCGTAAAGTATCATGGTTGAACACTTTTAGATAGAGAACCCGATAATTTTAATAGTGAGCACACAGCTTTCAACGCTAGGGGGGGCAGGCCCCCTGGGCGCGCCTATGGCTACCAGCAACATGTGGTACTGAAAAACTATCATCACAGCATAAGTACTTTCAAATTTACACTTCTCGCTGAACATGTAACTCTTCAAGACTGGTGAATTCAATAATAGGTTCATCTTCTTGGTGGAAGGGAAACCATTAGTACCTATTTCCGTTGAAATAAAATTTATTCAACTTCCGCAATGTGCGTGTGTGTGGGGAGTGCACGCTCATTACAGCCTCACTAATAGATATGTGGTGTGCCCTAGTTTCCATGAATTAGTACTTTACGTCACTAAGATGTCCCCCTTGTAAATGTTCACTGATGTTGGTGAGGAGAAAGAATGAGCAAAAACGTAGTTTACTTGCTGCCCCATGGCAAAAGAAGTCTCATGATTGATGCTGGAGAGGATGAGAAACAGGAAAGGCGGGTGATCGCTGATTGGAAATTCTTTGATCCGGTGTGTGACAGACCAAGATTGACAGGCTACAAACAGACTGGGGAAAAGAAAAACGCAATAATTAAAAATGCATCCATAATGCGACCCCAGTGAATGTGAAGGAAAAATATCAGTGTTTATCGTTATTGGGGTTTAGCGGCGCATCAACTGCATAAGTTATTCAGCGCCCATCCGTGTTTGTCGTCTAATTCTAGGCTCTTTTCCTTTGTGGCATAGAGGAGGCGTGCTGGACCCAGCTCCTGGAGTGCCTCCGTGCTGAGAAGGAGGAGTTCTTCGGGGAAGAGCGACCGGCAACTTACCCAAAGATACTGGAGGAAGATGGAGGTGCATGTCTGAAGATTTGTCGCACATTGGTCGCCATGCCCGCCGGGACCTCAGAGGCTTTCACCGCATGGGCTGCAAGCTTCCCCGTCTTTAATCTTAAGTTTCCTCATCGCGGCGGTACGAGATGCGTCGCAATTCTACTGTACCGGCGAGTGTTGGGCATTGTGTGAGGGGAAAAAATGCCACAGGCATCAATGCAGTTTTTAAAAGAAGTAGAGGCCTGACAAAAAATGAAGGTAGCATTCCCCCACTCCCTCCCTAGTGCGGAGTTCGGAGTGCCGGGGCATAACGTGGCCGGCCCTCTCGGAGGGCCGGCGCCACGTTCGGAACCACGGGCTAACCCGCGGTTCAACCCGTGGGCAGTCAGTATGTGTTTTTCCTGCGTTGCCGCGTTGCCGCAGGCCAGTTGTGTTTTTGGTTATCTCATTTGCACATGGAATACTTGATAATAGGAAAACTGCTGCAATTTATATAATAATTTTATATTCTTGTATTGACGCACTGATCCAATAAGCTTGTCATGACGGCCAATTGTTGCGCATAATCAAACATGGTTTGGGAAAGGCGGTTTCAGTACAATCTTGGGATCGTCATCAGTTTTTTTATTCTGGTGCTGTTCTATTTTTATTTTATTTTATTCTGCAGTGTGGTTTTATTCCTTATATTCTACCAATGTTCACATGTTAATTATGTACACATGTGACCAACCAACCTTAACACGACACTTCTGTGGTACAGTTGACGTAAACACGACCGATGATGACAGGATGCTTGGGGATGAGGAAAGGGCAGCAGATCAAAACATTGGAGGGGAGGACAGAGAGATAGAGAGATGGGAGAGAGGGGAGAGAGAGAGAGAGAGAGAGAGAGAGACATCATCTCTCTCTCTCTCTCTCTGCCTCTCTCTCTCTGCCTCTCTCTCTCTGCCTCTCTCTCTGCCTCTCTCTCTCTGCCTCTCTCTCTCTGCCTCTCTCTCTGCCTCTCTCTCTGCCTCTCTCCCTCCCTCCCTCCCTCCCTCCCTCCCTCCCTCCCTCCCTCCCTCCCTCCCTCCCTCCCTCCCTCCCTCCCTCCAATTCCAATGTTTTGATCTGTTACCCTTTCCTCATCCCCAAGCATTCTGTCATCATCGGTCGTGTTTACGTCAACCGTACCACAGAAGTGTCGTGGTAAGGTTGGTTGGTCACATGTGTGCATAATTAAAATGCGATGATTTATCAGTTATTTGCTATCCTTATTATTGCAATCATTTTTAAACCTTACCAGAATAAAAGGAAGTGATGGCGATCCCGATATGGGGCTGAATCCGGTTTTCCCAAGACCATGTTTGACGAAGCATTCTAATTAGCGATGATCACGATTATATATCGTAGTCACCAACAGTAACGAGAATACATTAAGCTTATTGAATCAGTGTGTGAAAACAAGAATAAATGACAACTATATAATTTGCAACAGTCTTGCTATTCCCAAACAGTTGAATTCCTGTTCTTAATTTCTGATAGTAGATAGTGTTGTTTCCAGCATTAACCATGAGTAAATGATGATAAGATCTATCTTTATGATTATGACATTCTAAAAGATTCCAAGCACTTGACTAGATATATTTTGCGACCAGGGAATTATCAATCAGATTGATAATGCCCTGGTGGCGAAATGTATCTGGTGAAGTGTTCGTAATTTTAAAGAATATATCATTAGATATAAGGCTGCACCTGATCATTTACTTTTTGTATCGGAAGCTCGCCTCCGTGCGATGTAGCCTTCCATCAGTTCGTTTGTATTTTCAAAGCATTGCGCCGCCGCCGCTGTCATCATTGCGTGTGCGCTTCTGCATTGTGCATGTTCAATACATGTATGAATTGCCAAGATATGTAAGACTGCTTGACTGCCGGGATGAGGAACTTCGGGGGTGAGAGGCCGATATCATAGCCGTTATTAAGGAGGAAGATGACAATCTCATTCTCAAGATGGGCGACGCATTGCGGGATTTACCTACAGGGACCACGTGCAGTTCGAGCCTTTGTGGTGCTCTGGCATACAGCATTATGAGAATATCTAGTCCTAGTTAGTACCGTGAATGCGCGGAGACAGATGAACCGGCGGATTTTGCTTGTGATGCATTGGAATTTCATTGATGTATGCAGTGTGTAGTTTCATCAATGTATGTACCATGCAATCTGGATGAAGTCTGAAAGTCTGGATCTGAATGCAGGCCTGAAATGCGAGCTATACTTACTAACAGTGGCGCAGCCAGGATTTTCTTAAGGGAGTCACCCCCCCCCCCCCAAAAAAAAAGAGTTAAGAAACGGAATGTTTCGGCGCGCTATGCGCGCCAGAATTTCGGTCTTAGATGGTGAAAATATATAAAATGTATTGCTTCGTCTCGTGCATTTTTAGCCGATGGGGACGGGGCTGTCCTCCCTTCCTTGGCTGCGCTTCTGCTTACTAAGTATGTGCTAATTTACTAATGTATACCTAGCTGCACTACAAGCACCGACTTCAGCAGCGAACAGAATGCTAGTATAAGTACCTCATTTAGCTTAGTGAATCAACTACCAAGTTAGTTTTGGGCTACTTCCTCATTTGTTTATTAACTAGGACCTCGGTAAGCTGACAAGATAATCTTGCTTTTCCTACACACTGGCTAGCTATATCCTAGTTACCTAACAAGGAACAGGCTCGTTAAATAACGAGTGGCAGCAGGAAGAACAAGCACCTAGTAGGTACTCTAGGCTACTCCGTGTTGCAGAACGAAGCACAGCCTATGCAAATATGCGTTGACTAGGTACAAGGCAGGGATTGGTCGATTTGGTTTACAGTGTGGGGAAGACCATCTGGCACTCTGATTATAAACATCAATCCCGAAGGAAAATTGATAAAACCGGAATGCTAATGCTAATAAAAGTTGTGTCTTTCATGATTGCAATCTGCATCACTGTCGAGTATGTATGTTTGTTTGGCTTATTTTGTGTCAACAGATGAACTGGTGGTGAAACGCAGACACAGATGAAGGCAGGTGAAATCCGAACACACTTAAAGGCACACTTCGAATACGGCATCACGGCCAGGCATCGGTACGAATTTACACGCCCATAAACGAGCGACCCATTTCTTAAACTTCGAACACTGCTTCCAAGCATCACCGCCGTGGTTCCTCCCCCGATGAGTCCGCTACACAACAATAGGAGTGGACAAAGGGTCACGTTTATCTGCATCGATATGATCAAAAAGGATGTGAAACAACACCTAAGTGCACAGTAGCAAAGGAGAAATACTGGAAAATGATCTAGTAAAATGATGGGGGAATGTCACGGCGGCGAACATTTCTGGTGCACATGCTGTTGTGTCGGCTACGCCTGGCGGCCAGGACGCCAATTCTGAGGCATTGAAGCAAGTATTGGTGCTGGAAGGAATCGCCAGTCAGACGACACCGTCTGCACAACGAGATGAGGAGCTCACCATGCATACATGCGTTATATCCATGTCCAATGTCCATGTCTGAACATTGGCTGCATCACATCAGATAGCGGTACGGCTGAAATGCTTCGCAATACAGCAGGTGCGACGCAGCGCGACATATGTGCCTACCGCTGGTAACGTTCGTAACGCAGCAGTGGCCTTCAGTGCACTTCAAACAAAATTCGCGCCTCGTTCGGTCGAAACTGCAGAAGACTTGCTTATGAGACGCATCATCGCCATAACAATGCTTGCCGGCGTCATCTCTGTGGTGTGTATCCACTTAAAATAGTCTCGACGACGCGTGGTGTCCAACTGACGACTTGGGCATGACTTCCGCCCGAGAGCAGGTCGGATCATTTGACTGCTGTGGCACACACACATCTGTTATCGGCCTTTCTTATCATGCTGAGCCCATCAGTTCAATGTTAAAAGCCAAAATTATCCAGCGATCCGTCTCGTGACGTGGACCTCACATGTGACTAGATGTGGAGTACAAATTCTGATATAAGGGGGTATAATTTTTACTTCCAAATGGCACCTATAGAAAAAGACTCCTGGAGGAAAACAGATCCTGGAAAAGGGGTTCAATTGCCGGACGCAACACAATCCGCCAACTGCCTCATAGTCAATTGTTCCCTTCTTCTGGAATCTTTGGTGACTGTTTTCGGCCGTTTTCGGACGCGGATTGCATTTAATCTACAATATGCTTGTACGTCTAGCACGCACACAGACACACAGATGGGGTGTGGTAAAATATCCATCGCCTTGGATTTTCCGCAACAGCGCGACTACACAGAACTACGGCGGTGCACTTTCGACTATCCACAGACGAACATGCGGCACATCTTCGCATGTACGTAATTTGTAATTTGTAATTCGATCGGTGGCGTTTATTCTGTCGCCCTATCAAAGTCGGGAGGTGGGGTGCTGGCTCGGTGGGGCGTCCGTGTGTGTGTGTGTGTGTGTGGGTGCGTGTCGGATGTTCGAGTAGCCAATCCAGTCACGGCATTGTCCTTTTTAGTGTTTGATATTCCAAGCGTGTGTAACAGATTCTCACGCGCTATTGATAGCGAGAGCTGGAGACAAGGGTTGTCACACAAAAGTGTTTCACTTTGAGCGCAGCTTATCTTCAGTGACCTTGATTCAGACGAAGGTGCCACGTGAAATTTCGAAGATTGTGTGTATCTCCTACATCGACTGATGCAAGAAGCAACTAAATATATGCGTTTTTTCGTGTTCAGTTGTCTAGGCGTAGGCTGTGAAAGCTCGATTGATCTGACCTAGGTCCGTGCTTCATGTAGGTCATTATTGGCATCGTATTACTGCACAATTTGCTTGAAGCTGTCCGAACGGTTCGTGAGTAATTTCGTCGTTTCCAGGCAACGAAGGCACGCTGCATCGTCATCGACTTCCTGAAACTCGTTCAATGTTCGCCGGTGCACTGATCAGATGTCACTATCGGTACTGCTGGTGTCACTGCTAATCATGGCATATTATGTGGCAATGCAGTGAGCGGAGTCTCCAAACGCTTCCAAAGCCATCAAATAATTATGGAGCAGTTGGAGGGGAGGGGAGCCTCGGAGGGCCTATTGGGACCTGATCGTATTAGGGAGTATGGCCGTGAGGTCCTTGTTTATCACTCATCTCATGACACCGTTACTCCCGAAAAATCGGTCTCAATCCTCAGTGGTGCGCATTTTCGGTTTGTTAAGAAAAACCGTTGTATGGCATCAGAGTCATCCTACACCTACTTTAAATCGAGAGCAAGGCGGCTTTATGGAATACATGGGTACTACGACAGGGGTGTCACCAGAGGAGGAGGGTGGGAAGCTGCCAATTTCAGTAGCCTCTTATCATTTCCTTTTCGTCTCATTTGTTGTACCGCTTTCTGGGCACCCTCTCGCATGGCTCTTGCTCCTTGTCCGTCGGTGTTGCCTGATCTTTCGTTCTGGGGGGCTTCTTCTTGCGTCCTGATACCTCGGTTAAAAGAATAGGCTTCCTGTACAGTCTTAGCATCATCATCTCGTCTCTTGTGGCCTCGGTCCCTTCTCGGGGAGCCTCCCTTTACGTCGCGAAGTCTTCCCTCCCGTCTTCTTACACCGGAACCACTTTGTTCAAATCAGAACCTCCTTTTGAAAATGATCCTGGAATGTCCATAAATTGGGTCTCCTTTGCAGGACCTTAGTTCAGGTTCCTCCCATCATTTCACGGGCCTCCTTACCCGTCTTGGGGGCCTCCTCTTGCATCTTGGGAGCCTTCTTATAAGGCCTAGCAGAGCTCCTGTCACTTCCTGGGGCCACCTTTTGCATATTGGTCCTCCGCTCTCAATTTAGGGATCTTCCTTACATTTTTTTAAACCAGGCAATGATCAGGTTCCTCAGCAGCGAACCATTGACCTGGAGGGAGGAAATTATCCCCCCCTGATTCCCTCGGGAACCGTTGGGCCCATTGAAAAAAATCAAATTGTTCTGCATATAGCCGTAACGTGCGGTCTCAGAGAACATGATACATTGTGTCTTAAGTGCGTATTATGGCCGTGCCGCGGCTGCCGAGCCGCCCGGCCGCCGCAGCCGCGCGGCCGGGCGGCGCCATACCATGTATACCACAGTGTATACCACAGTGTATACCACGGCGCCGACGTGATATACACTGTAGTACATTTCAAGCCATCACTCAGTCATGTTTATAGATAATTTCTTAAAAGTTCGCACGGACATTCCTGATAGTCATTTTCTGAACAAATTCGTCCCCCTTTTCGAGTCAAACTTGACAAACATTTCGAGATTACTTGTCTACCAATAGGTATGAATTTCACATGCCCACATTTCAAATTGAAATGTTAAAACAAAACAACGACATAGCATGTTAATTAACTACTATTTATATCTCGCATCCAGTTTAAAGACATCAATTATCTTAATTGATTCGGATTCTACGTTAATGTATGTGCACCGATGCGTTTTGTCTCTGACATCACTCACGCTTGATCTATTATGACCTTATAGTTTTTCCTTTGGTAAGTGGCGTAGAATGCGTTCAGTGACAGGTATTGGAAATTTCGTGGAGATATCTCAATGCCTTTTCAAGTTACCGCGAATATTCTACGGGATCCGATTTAACCCCCCAATTAATGTTGGGCTACGGGCCTCGGCTCGTTTTCTGTTGCCTCCTTGTTTTCTTACGGACCTCCTCTTCCGTTCCGAGGGCCTCCCTTGGATTTCGGGGGTCTCCTCTCACATTGGGGTCCTCTTGTACCGACTCAGTGATGTCGTCTGATTTTCTGGGCATCTACTCATATTGGGGCCTTCCTTTGCGTCCAGGGGCTTCTGGTTTCATATTATGCGCCTCCTGTATCGTCTTAGTGGCCTAACAGCATTACCTAAGATCCTCCTTGCTCGCTTCGGGGCCTCCATTTGGGTCCCGAGGACCTTTTATGCCATCTTGCGAGCCTCCTGTACCATTTCGGGGATTTCTCCTCACTTACTAAGCCCTCTCTGCTGGTATTGTGGCTCCCCTTGTGTTCGTGGGGTCTCCTCGTTCATATGAGGGGCCTGCTGTCATATTAGGGATCATAAGACGTTAATGTTAAGAGCCTCGTCTCACTATTTCTGGGGCCTCTTCGTTCATATTAGTAGCATCCTGCATCGCCTTAGGGACCTCTTCCCGTTTCCCGGGCCTTCCTGCTCCTTTGGGGACCTCCTCGGGCACTATGAAGACCTTCTCTATCACATTACAATTCTTCTGCACCGACGTACGAGCCTCGTCTCGTTTCCTGCGGGGCTTTCGTGGTCGTCGTGGGGGACCTTCTGAGTCCGAAATAGCCGTTTGTGGAAAGGGCCTCCCTATATCTCAGGGGGAGGGAGCGGAGGGCAGGACCATATGCTCGCCCATCCCATTGACGGCAGGGGGAGGGGCGAGTCGACCTCCCACTCCTCTTCCCCCCCGCCCCAGGCGGCGCCGCCCTGGCAACGAGCATTGAACGAATTCTAGGCTGGCCTGGCGTAGAAAATCGAATTACCTAGTTGTGCAATTTCATTGCTGCAGCTAACTACCTACCACATGTCCGGAGCAGTCGAATGGATATCAAGATAGAATAAGCAGGCGTGGCCCAACTCCAGGGGTGTAGACCGGGAAAGAAAACTTTGGTATAGCAAATTAACATTTCGAATTGAGCCTGAATCAGGGTGTTGCAAGTTCTTGCTTGAGCTCGTCCAGGATACAATCCGCAAGGTATGAAGTGGAATGGAGCTAATGTATGTTGACTTACTTGCTCAATTTGGGCAAACAATATTTTGTGAAGTGGGTTTTAAAATATTGGTGTGGTATGCAACACATTTTTTATCCGTGTGGCAACTGCCATATCTATCGGATGGAGGTCTACAATAGAGGTGGCAAATGTAGGGACCGAAACCCGGTCAACAAGCCCGGTCAGGACCAGCGGGTTTTTTTTTTTACCAGCATTTGGGATCCATACCAGGCATTCGACCGGTCTTCTGTGGCTTCATTGTGAAATACCAACGAAGAAAATTCCGATTTTCTTTCTTATCATATCTCCTCTATATAGGCTTAATCAAGTTTGGCCCCGTGACTCTCTTTAAGCTTTGCATCCTCATGACCGCTATGATCTGTTTAATTGGTAGGTTTCAATAGTTAGCAGGATAATTATGAAATAGAAACTCTCTTACAACATTGAGTTGAGTGCTTCCTTCCAAATCCAAGAAAATCAGTGAAATTATGATATCAATAAATATTAATTCCATAGGCATAAAAACGTCTCAAAAAGTGGGTGGGCCAGGGTCAACAGCAGGGGCGCATCCAGGAATTTCGCAATGTATCATGAGCACTTTTGGATAGATAACTCGATAATTTTAATAGCTAACACATATCTTTCACCGCTAAGCGGGGGAGGGGGCTGGACGCACTTATGGCTAACAGCAACATGTGGTACTGGAAAATAACTATCATTGCAGCATAAGTACTTTCAAATTCACACTTCTCGCTGGACTTGGAACTTTTTTCACGACTAATGGATTCTTTTGTAATAATAGGCTTATCTTCCTGGTGCGAGTGAAACCATTACCATTACTGTTCAAATAAAATTTATTCAACTTCTTTGTGTGTGTGGGGGGGGGTGCAAGCTCATTATAGCCTCACTAATGGGTATGTGGCGTGCCCTAGTTTCCATGATTTAGTGCTATACGTCTTTAAGATGCTCAAGTTATAAATGTTCACCAATGTTGGTCAGGAGAAAGAATAAGCAAGAAAGTAGCTTACTTGCCGTCCCATGGTAAAAAATTACCATGATTGATGCTGGAGAGAATCAGAAACGGGAATGACGGGTAATCGCTAGCTGAAAATGCTTTGATCCAGTGTGTGGCAAACCAGGATTGGCATGCGACAGAATGAGGCAACGAAAAACCGAATAAAAAAAAAAAACATGTTATAGTGTTCGTCCTCAGGGCCTAACCACACAGGGTCTAACCCTCAGGGCCTTACCACACAGATTATAAGTCACCTCAATCATCTCTGTAGCACACCTGGTGCACCTTAGAATATCCGCCACTTGAAACGAAATGCTACAACTACATCATGTGGCACTGGGTTGAAACGGAATGCAAACGCTTATTTCGGGGGCCAACAATTCAGTGCAAAATAGCTGAAAGGTGACAACACACGGCACCTCATAAAGTCATGAAGTGTTCAGACTTAAGAGCCACAAGGGCCCATCCTGAATTAAATTCGATGATTAGTTCTCTTCTTCCCACGTTTTCTGGTAGCTAAGCAATCCGGATACCCACTGAGCTTTGATTCACCTCAGCTCTTTGGTTCAATACGCTCCCAGATTGGCTACCGAACAGAGGCCCTAGTTAGGTGTTCGTTTTGGGCTCTTTGCACTTTTCTTCGTCGACGGATGTATTTTAGGACTCTAACCAATTATTGTAATGAGTCCGGCACATTTGTGGGACCCCAGCACGACATTGGTGGCTCCAGTATACTTTCTCGGGATCCCGGCGTGACTTTTCGGGCCCGGGCGCGTGGTTCTGGGCGCGTGGTTCCGGGGGACCCAACGCCAGTTTTCTGGGCTCGACGAAATTTTTGGTGACTTCTTCTGAATCATGCAAAGTTCGAGCCATGGCCTGATCTTTCGGGGCCCGGCAACATTTGTTGTGTCCAGTCGCGATTTTCCGAGCTCCGATACGCTTTTGTTCGGTGCCGTACGCAATTTTTAAGGCATCTGATGGTATGTTTGGGCTAAGGAACGATTGTTCTGGCTCGGACATATATTTTTTTGAATCTCTCTCTATTTTGGAGGGCTCCGGCTTGATTCTTGTCGGGTCCCTATACGGTTTTTGAGCCACGCTGTGCTTATTTGGGGTCATCGACGTAATTTTTTTTCGGAGCCCCGAGGGGATTCTCTTTGCGCCCCGACCAGAAATTATGGGACTACCGACATACATTTTGAGTCCCAAGCGCGATAGTTGGGGGGGGGGGGGGGCTTGGCGCTAGTTCGCGGGGCACATTGTACTTATCTGGGCAACAGCACGATTTTGGCGTTCCCCGCGCATATTTTGGGACTCGGTGCGAGTTTTCTGGTGCCCGCTGTATTTATTTATAACCCCTAATTTTTTGGGGCCCCGACGCGATTTAATGAGACCCAGAACAATTTTTAGGACCCCTGCGCGATTTTGTGGAGCCTACCCCTTCAGGAGGGGGGGGGCGATTTTCTTCCTTGGTATGCCACTGCGGATGCTGAACGAGTTGTTTTTTCAGCAGATGGCACCCTTCAGAGTTGAATATCCCCTTCGGAGAGCTTTCTTTCGGGACCTGTTTTGAATTTTCCGGTGCTCGGTTCGACTCGATGGAGTCCCTTTGTGTTTTTTTTTGTGATCGGCTTCTATTTTTGTAAGCCTCATGCGCGATATTTTTAGCCCCGGTACGATTCTTTGGGCGATACGATTTATTTCGGTGCTCCAACGCGCTTCTTTTCCGGGTCCGACGCGTTTTTGGGGTCTTTGACGCAATTTTTGTGGCCGAGGAGTAACATTCCGGGTAGGAATTTATTTTTGGGAAGCCAGCTGCGATTTGTAGGGCTCCGGCGCGACTTTTTGGGCCCCTAGTGTGAATTTCAAGGGCAGCGATTAGATGTTTTTGGGTCTAAGTGCGATTTTTTGACCCTGTCGTCATTTGTTGGGATGCTTATCGCGAGTTTTAGTGGCTTCGACACGCTTTGGGGGGCCCAGCACGTTTTGGTTTCTTTCGGAGCGATTGCTAGGACCACAGAGTGATTTTCCATGTCCGGACTGTTTTTTCGTTGCCCCGGATTCATTTATTGGGTGTTCCCGATGAGACTTTTGGGGTCCCGGTGCGACCGATCGAGCTCCTAGCATGATTTTCAGGGCCCCGGGCGCGACTTTTTGGTACGTCCAGGCTCAGCGTGATTTTCAGGGGCCCCGGCCAAACGTTTTGGGGTCCCCGTTGTGATTTTCAAGAACCCCGGCACAATTTTTTTGGGCCCCCCCAGCGTGATTTTCGGGGGACCAGGCGCAAACGTTTCAGATCCCAACCGTGATTTCGCAAGGACCACGGCACGACGCTTTTGTGCTCTAAGCATGATTTTCAGGGTCTCCAATCCGACTTTTGGGGGGCCCCAGCGCGATTATCAGGGGCCTCGGTCCGACCGAACCGAGGCCTTGTGTCTGGCCGGACCCAACGTGACTTTGAGGGCCCGGCCATTATTTTTTGTTGACCCAGCGTGATTTTCGGGGGCCCCGGCCCAATCTTTTGAGGCTTTAGCGTGATTTTCGGGTGACCTAGCGCGACTTTTGGGTCCCCAGCGGCATTTTCAGTGGCCTCGTACCATTTTTTGGAGACCCCGGTGTCATTCTTTAGGGACCTGGAACAATTCTTGTGACCACCAGCGTCATTTTCAGGGGCACTGCGTGACTTTTTGGGGGACCCCAATATGATTTTTATAGGCCGCGGTGCGATTTTGGGCTGGGGGCACCAGCAGGATTTCTAGGGAGTCTGGCAGTATTTTTCGAAAGCCGGCGCGATTCTTGTGGGCGCACAACCTCTCAGAGGGACTGCCCCAATGCCTCCCTTCGGTACGCCACTGAGCATGACCCAATGATTTTATAGCTTAACAATGACGTCTATAGAGTACATCGCACAAAATCGACTCTCTTATGCCTATTTAACTGCTTGCACCACAGGTAGTGTTTAGAAACATATGCACTGCAATTGGCCTAAACTCTTCCCATTATCTTTGGGGTTCTTCAATCTCAGCCTGGACGTACACATCACTGGACGATGAAAAGCCTTGATATTGGTCTCCGTTGTAATTCGGTGTTTTAGTACTTTTAATCCAAATGTCTTCATTGGATGGATTCTGGTATCAGAGCTTTTGCTTAGCAGAGATTGTTACATAGACCATGAGCGCACCATCTGACCGAAACATTTCTGTTGAACGACATAATTTGAATTCAATGTTTAACAGCGCTGTCAATGCCACTACGCAACTACCCAGCTAAAGATCCACTTGGGTCAGTTGCCATGTTCGTCATGTGCCTTCTCAGGTCACATGACAAGCATCACTCGCCACTCGTCACATCATCACTCTTCATATCACTCATCATGTGACCTTGTCAGGTCGCATCACGAGCGCCGAATCCTCTGGGGGATTCTGAAATTATCGGAGGCGTTCTGCACTTGAAGATGTAATAACAGGGTGTGGACTTCATTATTGTATCTATGCTATCATAGTAAATGATGGAAATACATATTTTGCGATGTTGGATGCCAGCACTGATAATACCCAGACATCTCACTCAAAAGGTTGGATGTCTGTGTTCTGCGCCCAACTGTGAAAATCCATTGAAATGTGAAAATTTGTAGGTTCTATTCCATACTGCAATCATGCAGAGGATGGATCATCACAGTAATTTGTATGCTTTAATAATCAAAACACATGTAAATATATGTTGAAGTATATGGCAGCTAGGACAAATGCCATATATAATACATGGCTATGTAATATCAAGGCAAGAAACGTGCACTTGCAAATTGTATGTCTTAACTTGATTGTGTTATGCTACTGCCTTCAGCCTTTATAATTTTATACTGTGGATAATATTAATGAAATTGATGTTAAACATGTCAACAGTCAAAGAACCACAGCGAAGCTCTAGTATGAAAGTATCTTGGTACTGGCTGGCAGATTATCTACTTCATAGTCTTTTCATAACATAATATAGGGTGTGAATATCCAAACATATGATGCATTACATCAACTCATGAATTAGTTGCGTTGTTGTAAGGTCATGTCAAAGTGTGCTTGAGTTAACAAATAAAGAGCTATGATGTGATATGTGTAACTTTTACTTAGTTATGGATTGCAGGAAGTTGTCCACATATTAAAATGTGTGCATGCTGCTTTTTAAGAAACTTAAATGTCTCAAAAGTGTGTGGGGGGCAGCTACCATTGTTGGCCAGCCCACTTTAAAAAGTGGGTGGGTCATGGCCCCTGCCCCCCCCCCCCCCTGTTCCTACGCCTATGATTAATTCATGTATCTTTGAATAATCTGCAACATGTTGCACAAAACATCCATCATTTAAATCATATCAGGATTATATTTATAAATTAAAATTACTAAGTTCGTTGATTTTAAAAGTTCCTATTTGGTTCAATCAAACCCACTCTGCATATGGCCAAAATGTCCTTTCAACCGTTGTTCACAACTTGCTACTGTAACAGAGTTTCCATAAAATTGCACTTTTGGCTGTCCCGTAACTGTAAATGCTGTGACCCCGTAAGCCAGCCGACCTATTCCATCCCGTAAATGTAACGTCTCACGAGCCTGAGCCGGCTGGCGGCTCGCTGCCGCTCCGTGCCGCGGCAGTGACCGGACGTAGGGTCGAGAGTCCAATTCTCGAGCGTCGCCGTCGCCGCAGCTGAGCCAGCGTTGTCGGGGCTGTGCCGGGCCGACGCCCGACAAACGTGACGTGTACTTTCGTCACCCGTTAGCTGCACGGAGGGTTAGCGGCTTATGCAGACCCCCGGGGCAGTCGTCTCTGAGCAGCCAAGCGACGCCGGTGTGTAACGCTGGCGGTCGCGCGTTCTAAATTAATAACTGATTTCGGCCTTAAAATTCAACACTAGGAAATATCGCGGTCGTTCGTTGTCGTGGACCATTTTTCGTATGCACTGGAGTTTGAGTGTTACTGTTCAATTGCCAAAACCTGCTGCACAATATACCGTGCAGAGGACAATCTCTTTGAACAGCCGAACTGGTTGTCGTGACGCGAGGTCATTATCCTGGACTATCACGTGACCTATATAGAAACTTCTCTACACTACACAACGGTTTCACATTCAACGGTTAAGCGTATGTTCAACGCTTGCAGTGAAGCTTGAATAAAGGGCGACACATGCCGTGCTCCTTTCTTCAAACTAGATTGCATGATTTTCAAATGATTTAGGTGTGGGCTGTAAGTTGCGTAGCACGAAGACTAAAATAATGAATCAATAATGAATTATCGTATGGCATGAATTCATTAGATATAATTAGATTAAATATGAACTATGTATCGCAAGAACAATCATGGTAATGCACATGTACACTGATGTCATATTGACGTCATACATTGACGGTAGTTCGTCAGTCAAATGAGAACCTCATTCGTTTCGGCAGCGTGACGTTGTTTACAAAGAGTCAAAGGCTCTCAAATTTGACGTGCTCTTGTCATGATCCTCGCTGTGCTGTAACTTTTCGTTAATGATGTTATTGATAAGACATTGTGCCCATTGTATTGGTATCGACGCTAGAAATCTCTAATCATGTGGGCTGAATTACAGGCTAAGTTGTTGGAAAAAAATGTATTTAAAAAGCATCACTCTGAAAGTGCAGGTATTATAAATTTCAGCTTGAATTATTCGATACAATTTATAAGAGGCCGGCCAGCTATCTTTCACAGAACACCTACAAATTCTTCCGCGATATGCCATTGGTGCGCCATCAATGACGAAGCTAATTATGGCCGCATTTCAAGCTTCCATCTTTACCCCCAGCTCCGGATGCGATGTCAATCAGCATGTGACGTCACGAGATGAAGGAACAGGAATGGAAACGTTGAAGGTAGCTTGCTAGGGCTATGCTGAGAAAAATATGGACGAACTCAAATTTTGTCTCAATTATTTCAATTCCGGGGTGGGTGATTTTTTTACGACGTGCCGGATCATAAAGGTAATATGCGCCGCCTTTAAAGCGAATGTGTTTTGCAAGCAAAGCGCAGGCACGTATACATTTACGTTAAGGGAGTTTGCGTTATAGCGTGGGTGATGTTTCAGGTGCTGGAGGCGGGGGGCTGGGTGGGGGATATCTCCCTGATGTTCAAATGGTTTCAGTTTGAATTTAATCCTCCGCAAGATAATTTGTAGCTGGGGTGGGGGTGTTTTCAGAGTGACGAAAAAGTTGATTTTCCCGGGTGCCGGCATTAGCCTACTTTGTCGAAGAGCACCGAGGGATCTTTACCGTGCGAACAAGGAGGTAGTTGTTCACACCGTCTATCACGCCGGCCGCCGCGTGTCAGTTGTTAGTAGAGGGTTAGTGTGGCGTCCACAGTGCTTGCTAATTTTGTGGCGTACAGATATTCAAATAGCAATTGAAGGAGTTGTGGGTGCTTGTCACCCCGAAGCGATGAAAGCGACAGGTTGATGCCCTCTTTTTGGCAGAAGGCCTTAAGTGGTTGTCTTTGAGAGTTAAAGCTATTACAGTCTAGCAGGATGTGGCCTATGCTTAATGTGGTGTTGCAGGTGTCGGAGTGAGGTGTTGTATATTGGTCACCCTCTAATTGAGGCTGTGTTAGTTTCGTGCAACCACTTCCAAATCTAGTGAGGATGACATCTTTTTGTCGGTGAGATTGATTTGATGTATTCCATGTGCCTACCGTTGGTTTCATTGCGTGGGTGTGGTTGGATTTGTATTGTGTTGAGTTGTGTTGTGTCCATGTGTTCTGGTGATGTTGGCGAATGTGGCGTTGTATGAGTGCTTTGCAATAGTCTACCGAATATTCCATACTGGGGTAAATGTTCAATGCTAAGGCTTACTTTACGAGCCGGTCTGCCTCTTCGTTTCCTGGGATGTTGGCGTGGCCCGGAATCCAGAGGAAGGAAAAGTTCGTGTTTACGTTATGGGCCACGATTTGTTGGATTCTGTCAATGACTTGATGTGGACAGTCTTGCTAATTGACTGAAGGATGGATTTGGAGTCTGAGCAAATCACTACGTTTCTGGCTTTTCGCCTCCTGAGAGTGAAGATAGCGGCCAGAATGGTCATTGCTTCAGCGGAGAAGATGGAAAAGTTATCCGGTAGACGCTTGGAAAGTCGAAGGCCTGGTCCAGTGATGCCGATGCCTACCTTTGCCTCCTGTTTCGACCCATCCGTGAATGCGAATGTTTTGTGATTGTTGTCATCGGCGAACTTGTGGAAGATGGCAATAATTTCCGCCGATGTGATAGTCGATTTCTTTTCCGAGAGCAAGTAACCTCTGGACCTCTGGTTGACTGAGTGTTCAGAATGGCCTAGTGGGCGGTCGATTTGCAGTGGCTGATATTGTGAGGTTAATATTTGAGAGAGTCGCGGTCCTTTGAATGCTATATGGTAGAAGTTTGCGCCAAAATCGGCTCTTGTAGTACCTGTCAGGCGTAAAACAGCGCTGTGTCGGATTATTTTTAATGGATTTCATTCTGATGTGGTAGCGGCACAGCTGTTGTGTCCTCATGCAGTGGAGTGGAGGTGTGTTTGAGTCCACTAGAAGACTGGCTATCGGTGTGGTGCTGAGAGCACCTGTGGCTGCTCTGATGCAGTTGCTTTGGATAATTCCTAACTTTTTTCTCTGCCTTTCTGAAATGGTGGTAAAGATGATGTATTCTAGGATGGGTCGTATGATTGATTTCTAGAGTCGAAGGAGTGTTTTCCTGTCTCTGCCCCAGTCTATGCCTGCAAGTGCATGGAGTACGTTGACGCACTTCGCGTATCGCTTCGAAATGGAGTTGGTGTCTGTTGAAACGAATATTTTTTTTCGTCGAAATGTACCCCTAAGCACTTGAAACTTTGGACCTGTTCGATGCCTTTGCCATCGATTTTAAGTAGAGTTGTGGGTGTGGGGTGGATATGACCATATGTGACAATGGCCGATTTTTCTGCGGACAGGGTGAAGCCCCACGTTTTGCATCACTTTGCAATGTGATCTAGACCTGCTTGAATGTTTTTTTTAGCTTTTAGGAAGCATTTTGCTGTTGTTCAAATGGCTATGTCGTCCGCGAAAAGTGAGTATTGAAGTCAAGTGTCTGTGATCAGGAAGTATGTTGTTGATCATGATGATGAAGAGGCTCGTTGAGAGCACGCTCCCGTGTGCCAAGCCCGGCTCTTAAGGTGTGGTGTTTGATGTGACACTGCCGCATCGGACCTGAGGGTCCTGTCCCTGAGGAAGTTAATAATGAAGTGTGCCATGCGTCCGCGTAGGCCTATCTCGTGATGTTTTTGTCTTAGTGTGGACTTGTGTACTCGGTCGAATGCGGCAGTGATGTTGAAGTAGGCAGGTATTGCTGTGCGTTTGATGCGCAGACCACTTTTGATGTCATGCACTAGTCTAATAAGATTGCCTGTAGTTGATTTTTGACGCTCGAAGACGCACTGAAATTCGTCGAGCAGGTCCTTGTGCTACAGAAAATGTCTAGATAGTGTTGGCCATGCGCTCGACCAGCTTACTAGCACAGCTAGTAAGTGTGATGTGCATATATCATTTTTGGGTGGAGTGATCTGTGTGCGACTTTGGCAATGGGATGACTGCGCTTTCCCGCCAGGAGGAGGGAAAAGCATCGCTTTCGTACAGGTCATAAATTGTCGCTAGTAAGCACGTTAGCTAATTTTTCTAAGATGTTTAAAAAAAACTGGTAATGGACGTCGTCCGGCCCAACCGACGTGTTTCCACACTTGCTGAGGGCAAGATGTAATTCGTGCGTTGTAAATGACTGGTTGTAGACTTCTCTGTTGCTAGAGCTAAAATTTGCTTTGGCGGCAAGTGTGTATAGAGTGCTTACTATAGTGGTGTCGTAGGTGTTGTTGCCAGATATGCTGGCGTGGTGTAGTTTAAAGTGGTCTACGACTTGTTGTGGGTCAGTAATGTGCTGTCCTTTCACCGTCAGCTGGGGAAAGGGGCCTGGTGGTGTGAGTTTCAGGTTGAAATGCTTCATTAGGCCACATATTCTGCCGATAGGGGTGAACCTATTGAATTGATAGGCAAAAGACTGCCAACAGTTTTGGCGTGATGTTCGGACTGTGTACCGGCAGCGCTTTTGAGATTGTCTTGTATGCTTATAGGTGTGCTTCGCACACGCATCTTTTGAATTGCATGTGGGCACGGCGCCGTGCGGCGATTGCCCTGTGATCATCCGGGGCCCACCATGGTGTAGATACCTTTTTCCTATGTTGATTACTTTTTGGGACTGAGTCTCGTGCTGCTGATTTGATGTCCCTGGGGATAATCTCTGTTTTGCTGGTTTCTTAAGTTCCTAGGTTGAGGTCCACCTGGCCCTCGAATTTCGCCCAGTCCGCTCTTATCAAGTCCCGAGATGGTCTGAATAGCTTATTTGGTGGATAGCGTCCGTGCTGAGCCTAATTGTAATTTGACAGTGGTCGCTCAGCCCGGAAACGTATGAAACTGCCCAGTCAAATAGTGAACTTAATCATTGGGAGCAGCGCGCTAAGTCAATGCAACTGTCCGGTCCTCCTAAGTCGGGTTGTAGTGGATGGCGGCCCCGGTGTTTACAAGTACTAAGTTGTGATCCGAAACAAACTGGTGAATTTCGCGTCGTCTAATGTCCGTCCGATCGCTCCCCTAGGAGGGATGTTTAGCATTAAAGTCTCCCATAATTAGAACTGGTGGAGGAGTCTGTAGCAGCAAGTCGCTCAGATCCTGCGGTGTGCAGGTTGCAGCTGGCGGTGAAATGTATAGTGAGATGACTGTGGTTTGGCAATGACCAATTTTGACGCTGACTGCTACGCAGTTCATGGGAGTATTTAGCTTTACTCGACGATGAGGTATGCTGTTAGCGATAAGTATGGCTACGCCCAATTTCCGATGTGGACCGTTTACATTATGGACATACCAAGTGTAACCTGAAATTTTGTTCCAAATGAAGTGAAAGTCTCGAAAGTGAGTTTCTTGGAGCGTGGCTAGAAATGGTTTTTGTTGCGGGAATTCCTATTTGAATTCCATGAACTTGCTATGAAAGGCCACCGGTGTTCCACTGTAGAAAAGTCCCATTGCCGAACGCGTTTAGTGTCTGTTGGTGCTCCAATACTGGGGTGTTGTCGGTGTCGTGCTGGGGAGAAAGGTTGAACCTGTGGACGGAAAGGGGGTGGGAGGTGACCCAGGCAGGGATGGTCGCCTGGATTTAGACGCACCTGGGATACCTGGGACACCTGGGATACTCAATAACCTGGGAGGTTATTGAGTGGCGTGGCAGTGGGATTTGCGCTTGGGAGGCGCGTAAGGTTCGGACGGGAGTCGATAGTCTGGGGCTGTGGGTTCAGGCTCGACGGGTTTGGCAGGAGTGGTGAGTTCGGTCTGAGTGGTGGCCTTAAACGAGGCTTTGTGGTGGGTTTGTGTGTATACGCAGGAGACTGTGGGGAGGTCGATCTGGCGGGAGATGGTAGCCGTGGACTTGTGGGAGGTCTGGGTGGAGGCTGTGGAGATCGTGGGCGTGTGAGAGGTTTGGGTGGATGCTGTGGTGGCCTTGGGTCTAGGCCTTGGTTTGGGCCGGCCGGATAGGTGTGGCAGGGGCCGAGGGCCCGGAGGACGGAGTGGTGGGAGGCGCCAGGGTGGCGGGTAGGGCCCTGGCCGGTTGGAAGTAGTGCATCGAAGGGTATGGGTGGGGCATGGGTGGGTACAGGTGGGGGATGGGATGGAGACCGGGTCTGGGCATGAGGGTTGCTGGGGGTGGAAGATGTGGGGTGGATGTGGGAGGCCGTGCCCGAGGTGGGATGGTGGGCGTAGGCCGGGTCTGAGGTGGGGTAGAAGGGGAGGAGGCCCGGTCCACGGTGGGGTGGGCGTGGGAGGCCGAGTCCGCGGTGGAGAGGGTGTGGGAGGAGGCCGGGTTCTAGGTGGGGTAGCGTGGGAAGGAGTGGTGGGCGGTGAGGTCGAGGGGGGCGGTGGAGTCGGGGATCGGTGGAGCGGTGGAGGTGAGGGTCGGCGAGGTAAGTTATTCAGCTCTGGGGCGCAAATGTAGCCCCAGCTGGTGTTCAGTGTACGATGTAATATGAAGGAGCAGCACTGATTGTTGAAGGTGTGTGTGTGTCTAGAAGCACTTGTGTGTCAGCGTTGTTCTGCGTTTGAACGATGATGTGGGTGGTGTGTCTGTTTATCATGAAGTGCTTTGATTGAAGAATGTGTCGGGGTGTCTGCGCGAGAGTGAAAGACGACTCTCGCATGATGGTGTGTCCTGGCTCTGTGTAGGTGCCTACACCTTGTGGGTGACATTGTGTGTATGGGTCGGTCTCACCTCCCCCCCCCCTCCCCCCCCCCCCAGCAGTGTCTTTACTTTATCTATTAGGTATTACTGGTTACTTTATCTATTAGTTATGCAAGTTAGTTCACAGTTATGGCCAAATAAATCATAAACTCAAGGTGTGTCAGCTGAAGACGGAGGCGAGTAAACGATAGAAAGGTGGATCATTCATATTGCTTTATGTTAGACTATGATGCATTTTACATTATTTAGCGCTCTGGCGAGGAACATATCATTTCATCAAAATCACACGATGACATTTCCTCGATGATTATAAAAAACAGTCGAAAGTTACTTAGATCTTGGTGTATATTCGGGTACAACACTTCGTCAAACCACAAAAAAAGAAGCAATTCCAACTAACGGTCGAATTCTCACTGCCATACTTTATTATCTATGTCTATGTCGTGCCTTGCTAGGCGTAGGCTTTTTGATTCCGGAGACGCCTTCGATACGTACAAGACAAGACATACATTTATGCACATTTGCATACATTGGTCACACACGGCGGTGCCTACTGTAAAAATATGTATCGAAAGTACTAAAGTTAACTAAAGTAAACTAGTTATTATTTTTTTTTTTTTTTTTTTTTTGGGGGTGGGGCCTCCTTTCATGCGTATCGCATGCATCTGCTTTTCCTTGGTAGACACCCTGCATTGCTGCACTAAAGGAAGAAATTAAAAAAGTGTTTTGTTTAACGATACCACGTTTCTTTTTACCACGAAACGATATCACGTTTCGTTTTTTTTCCTCCGTCCTGGTGCAGCAATGCAGGGTGTCTACCAAGGAAAATCAGATAGATGCGATAGGCATGAAAGGAGTACCCCCCCCCCACCAAAAAAAAATGCTAGTTTACTTTAGTTAACTTTAGTGCTTTCGATAAATGTTTTTACAGTAGGCACCGCCGTGTGTGACCAATGTATGCAAATGTGCATAAATGTATGTCTTGTGTTGTACGTATTGAAGGCGTCTCCGGAATCAAAAAGCCTATGCCTAGCAAGGCACGACATCGACATGGATAATAAAGTATGGCAGTGAGAATTCGACCGTTAGTTGGAATTGCTGAATTTTTTTGTGGTTTGACGAAGGGTTGTACCCGAATATACACCAAGATATAACTTACTTTCGACTGTTTTTTTTTCTAACCATCGAGGAAAGGTCTTCGTGTGATTTTGATGATAGGATGCATTTTGTACACTGCAGAGTATTATAGTTTGGACGTCGGAGTCTGATAATGGTGTGCTATGATTATTCGATACCTGCATTGTGCAGAATGTGGCAGATTATTGCCCATTGAATGAAACGAAGCATGATATGTGAGTTGAGCTCGAGTTTTGCTTTTTCCTTAGATTGGTGTTGTAAAAGGTAGTAAGAGACATTAATCTATGCAATTTAAGAAGTGCTGGTAACAATGGTGTTGTTTGCTGTGAATACATGCTAACAGGAAAAGAAAAACTTGATGAGAGTATGCTTATCTTCATTTGGTATTTCGAGAGCGAATAAGGCCTCCAAAGATGATGTGAATTGCATATGACCTTAATTGAACAGAAACGCGGCAATAGTAGCTTATATACAAACAAGCACATGTCACACAACCGGTCTTTTGACCGGGCTTCAGTGTACTTCACTGCACTTACTTCAGTGTATAGTGTACCTAGGCTTCAATGTACTTCAGTGTACTTAGTCCCAATCAGGCTTGGCCACAGCAGACTGACCAAGCCCAGGCTTCGGTCCCAAAATGTTGGGCACTTGCCACCCCTAGTCCCTCTGCCCACACAGCATCATTCGGATCCCGTAATTCCAAACATTGTGCCTATTCATCGCGAAATGTTTTGTGAGCTCGGAATATCGTGAAGCACCTTCCCGGGGAAAACACAGGATAGTGGGTACGTGTCACCACTCGAGCCTCGTGTCGACTATTTTGTTTTCTCACCGGAATATTCTGCATTTATGTTGACGTGGTCATACCAGTAAAGGCATGAAAAGCATGATCTTGCGTGAGAGAGCGCTGCCAGCTTTGTCTGTCCGATTGCTCGTCCTCTATGTATGGAGGTAGGAGAGACTCTGTTAATTCCGCCAGCCGTAGGTGGGCGGAGTTGCCCATTCCCTTCAGCTAGTGAGATGTCCTAGCAGGTCGATTGCACGTAATCACGTACTTGGTGGGACCGTGCCAGCGCTGTTCATAGCTGGTTTGTGCCTATTCCCTTCAGCTGGTCAGGTGTCCTGGCAGGTCGATTGCACGTGATCACGCGGATGGTGGGACCGTGCCAACGTTGTTCATAGCTCTGGTTTGTGACGATCATCCATCCAAGGCTGATTTTTATCCGCTTATTTTGTTTTACTGAATTTGTATTGTCAGTAGCCTGATCATCACGTGGACGACACCTTGCACCAGTATTGCATTACATTGCACCTTGTATCAGTGTGTAATGTTGGATCTAACTGATGAACTCAAAGGCCTTCTACTTTAATATTTCGAATATTTGTATCAATATCTTTCAAGCTTGAAACGGTGGTTCAGTCTAACCCAGCCTAACTAATGCATTACTTTACGAGAATTCTTTTTACATGTAGCTTTACATAATCAATGCTCTGAATGATGATGCATCTTTGAAATCGATGCAAACAAACAAGCAAGATCGAGGCTGAATTGGTCCGTCTGTAAAACCGCGTGCGTTTGCTCGCTTCACCCGCTCACTCGCTCCGTCGGAATAAATACGCTGGTTTCATTTCGATGACTCCATGATCATCTTACCGTTTTGATGTTTTATCTGTTTGTTCCTCTGAACTTAACACCGGGCAACACCTATGTCGTGCTTGATCCACATGACGTCGTATTTGATTGAGGTTCCAACACTGTCACCATTTAACTAACTTAACCGAGCTCTCAAACAAGACAAGTTTGACAATGCAACTTGGAACGGGAAAATAGGGGTTACACGCCAGTCCTTGATGATTAATTCGTTCAGTAATCAAGTATTTGATGCTGGTGCTGCCGTGTGCTCCATCTTCGTAAGAAATTCCTCTGCTCTCCAAGGGCCCACTTAACGACTTCGAACTGTACTGTCAATTCCTGGAACACTTGGTGATTACTGTCCTGTAGTCACTGATCAGTGGTTAATGCCCTGTAGTTACTCCTTAGTGGCTACAGCCCTGCAGTCACTGCTCCGTGGTTAATACCCTGTAGTTGCTGCTCGGTGGTTACTGCCCTGTAGTTTATCCTCAGTGGTTACAGCCCTGCAGTCACTGCTCCGTGGTTAATGCCCTGCAATCACTGCTCAGTGTGTACTGCCCTGTAGTTACTGCTTAGTGGTTACTGCCTTCTAGTCACTGCTCAGTAGTTATTGCCCTGTAGTTACTGCTCACTGGTTACTGCCCTGTAGGCACTGCTCAGTGGTTACTACCTTGTAGTTATTGCTCAGTGGTTACTGCCCTGTAGCTACTGCTTAGTGGTTGCTTCCCTGTACTTACTGTTCAGTGGTTACTGCCCTGTAGTTGCTCCTCAGTGGTTACTGCCCTGTAGTTTCTCCTCAGTGGTTACTGTCATGTAGCTACTGCTCAGTAGTTACTGTCATGTAGCTACTGCTCAGTAGTTACTGCCCTGTAGCTAATTCCCTGTAGTTACTTCTCAATGTTTACATCCCTGCAGTCACTGCTCCGTGGTTAATTCCCTGCACCCACTGCTCAGTGTGTACTGCCCTGTTGTTACTGCTTAGTGGTTATTGTCCTGTAGATACTGCTCAGTGGCTACTGCCTTGTAGTTACTGCCCAGTGGTTACTGTCCTCTAGTCACTGCTCAGTGGTTACTGTCCTGCAGTTACTGCTCCGTGGTTAATGCCCTGCAACCACTGCTCAGTGTGTACTGCCCTGTAATTACTGCTTAGTGGTTATTGTCCTGTAGATACTGCTCAGTGGTTACTGCCTTGTAGTACTGCCCAGTGTTTACTGCCTTCTAGTCACTGCCCAGTGGTTACTGCCCTGCAGTTACTACTCCGTGGTTAATGCCCTGCAACCACTGCTCAGTGTGTACTGCCCTGTGGTTACCGCTTAGTGGTTATTGTCCTGTAGATACTGCTCAGTGGTTACTGCCTTGTAGTTACTGCCCAGTGGTTACTGCCTTCTAGTCACTGCTCAGTGGTTACTGCCCTGCAGTTACTGCTCAGTAGTTACTGTCCTGTAGTTACTGCTCAGTGGTTACTGCCTTCTAGTCACTGCTCAGTGGTTACTGCCCTGTAGTTACTGCTCAGTGATTGCTGCCCTGTAGGTACTGCTCAGTGGTTACTGCCCTGTAGTTACTGCTCAGTGATTACTGTCCTGTAGTTACCGTTAAGTGGTTATTTCCTTGTAGTTACTGCTCAGTGGTTATTTCCTTGTAGTTACTGCTCAGTGGTTACTGTCCAGTAGTTAGCCATCAGTTGCTACTACCCTGCAGTTACTGCTCAGTGGTTACTGTCCTGTAGTTACTGTTCAGTGGTTACTCCCTGTAGTTACTGTTCAGTGGTTACTGCCCTGTAGTTACTTCTCAGTGGTTGCTTCACTGTAGCTACCTCTCAGTGGTTACTGTCATGTAGTTACTCCTCAGTGGTTACTGGCCTGCAGTTACTCCTCAGTGGTTACTGCTCTGTAGTTACTTACTCCTCAGTGGTTGCTGCCCTGCTATATCGGCTGGTTAGAGTGCCGACCTGCATTCTCACCCGCTTCCTGACAAGGCAGGATTCTGACGGTGAACTGGAATTCTTAGATGGACTCGCTCTCAGATCTCAGATCAGGATCCACGCAACAAACTCCGCTGGGCACTGAACCTTGCTCCGCAACTCCACCCCAACAAACATTCAGGCTACTATGTCGTAAATCGCGGTCGGAGTTGATCGCCGTGCGATCTCCGACTTCGCGAAATATCACCTTTTGTTGTTCACATAGAGAGTATGACGGGCACACACACCAACACGTGAGGTGATCAAGTGGGAGTAGAACGGGTACACAAACCAGCACGTGAGGTGATCAATGGAGAGTAGGACGGGTCACCACCAGAACGTGAGGTGATCAAATGGGAGTAGGACGGGTGCACACACCAGCACGTGAGGTGACCAATGGAGGGTAGGACGGGTACACACACCAGTACGTGAGGCGATCAATAGAGAGTAGGACGGGTACACACACCAGTACGTGAGGTGATCAATGGAGGGTAGGACGGGTACGCACACCAGCACGTGAGGTGATCAATGGAGGGTAGGACGGGTACGCACACCAGCACGTGAGGTGATCAATAGAGTGTAGGACGAGCATATACATCAACACGTGAGGTGATCAATGCTGACGGGCTTGTCCGTCCGGGATCGCCCTATACCAGCGTGTGTACACGCGACAATACACGCGACATTACGCGGCGAGGCGTCCACCATCTGATGACGGGGAGGGTGTTGTGGGGGAGGGGGAGGTGGCGCACACCTGGCTGGCACCGGCTGTGTGACACGGTAGGTAGGTGGAACTGAAGGACTGAAGGACTGAAGGACGCCACAACTGAAGGACTGAAACTGAAGGACGCCACAACCGTGTGACATGGACTGCGAATTGAGCTGTTATTTGGAGAAGAAGGTGGTCGGTACCATATAATTAGGGCCGCACTTTGACAGCTGAAAATCATAGATACAATTTAGTACACCATATATGCTGGACCTTGATGAGCACCGTCAATACATTCAGATATAAATACATAAACACACCTTAGTAGATTAGGAGAGATGTGTGCGTCCATCAAAAGCAACGAACTTCGCATTAATATCACAAATACCGCGGTCCGGACTTTTATCACCGGAGCTAATTATTTCGGTAACGAACACGCAAAGTTTACACACAGCCAATTTTCTGATGACAAGAACAAAACTGAAAACAATATTTAAAATGGGACACATTACCATGTTTGGGCTGCCACAGCTGATGATTTGCTTGGAATTCGCATCAGAGTTTTCTACGCCTAACTTATTTAGGGAAAACCCCAGGAAACTCAGTTGTCGGGAACAAATATTGGAAGTGGAGATGCGAACAAATGTTGTCAGACAAAGACAAGCGTGATGCTCCTGTCGAAGGTTTTCCGAGTTTTCAATAGTCATATCGAATGATAAAAAATATCCGAAGCCTGCTGTCAGCAGCATGCTGACACATTCCAATTCAGTTTCCGGACATGTCCTATTCCGTGCGCCATTTCTAGGGTAGTGACGATAACCCATCCCAGACTCGATCCAATTTCCGCATTGGGTGTCAAGCGCATGCTGTACCTCTGATCGAATGTCCGGGTGCACTAAGTTGTGATTTCACAAACTTCCATACGGCCATTAGAGTACAAGTTACCGATACTGCTGAGTGATTACAGAGTTGGCCTGCGACCAACCGACGTCAGCGGTTGACGACGATATATGACCTTGCAGTCGAATGCGTCGTAAAGGAACCCAAGAGGTGAGAGGACACAGTCTAGCAGCGGACCTATATTCGTGTGATGCACAGTTGCATGCTTTCTCTGAAAACTGCCCGTCCAGGGCGTGGGAACGTCCCAAGCTGAGCACCGGTCACTGGTGTCTTTTGCAACGAAACTCAATACATCTTATTCCGAGTTATTACAAAAGTGAAGTGTCTCCTGTCCCTCCCCCTACCATACATCCGGTCTCTCCATTGATGGGAGAATTGAAATTGGCGGACGGTGGAAACGGCTGAGCATTCTCCGGAACTTCTGCCAGCCGTTCTCTCATTGGCCAGGAAACGAATGCCACGTGCGATACGCGACAGAATCGCTCAGCGAATCTGTGACTCAGACATAATCGCTTAGCGAAGCTGTGACGCAGACAGGGCCCAGGGAGGATGAACTTAGCCAGCATCGTTCAGCTGCTCAGCTTGCTCGTTCCCACGTGAAGCTTCGTTCTGCCAACTCGCTTCCCACCTGACGCGTAGCCCAGACCGTTCTGTTCCCACCTGACGCGGTGAGATTTTGTCGGCGACCGACTTGACGAGCGGGGAGGGGGTGCGGCTGTGTGTCGCCTCGGTCGGCTTGTCCATCAGAGTCGTGCTCTGCACGGAGCTGCGGCCCATGCTTCTGTGGAGGACGGGAGCAGGTCAGAGATGCGACCCGGCTATAGTGTCACACTGAGCATCGTCGACGGAAAAGCCTCAGGCGATGGTCACGCCGCCTGCACCGTGGCGGAAGCGAGCAGAGGTGGAAGACGCTTAAAAACGTGCCGGCTTTCCGAGACGCTTACGTGCAGTTAAGCGTGGACCCTAGAGTCAAGCCAGAACAGAGGTCATACATGGACTCGTATATTCGGCCTTCGTCAGGCGAAAGCGTCGTACATTGAAAGTTGATGACCTTGTAATTTAACAAGAAGCGGTTTCAACTGATGATATTTAACGTTTTTATATTCACATAGACTTCCCGTACGTACCACTGAATTGGAGTCATTTAGCGCTTGCAGCTTCATCGATCAAATCCTACTCTCAGCAACCTTTATTCTGATGCGAGCAGTGGTTGGTTATTGGGGTTTAGGGACGCATCGACTGCAGAGGTCATGCAGCGCCCATATCATCGTCAATTATATCAAGTTTTTAAAGGCGAAACTGATTAAAGCTACTAAATGCGACACATTATCAAATTTATTGTCATGAAGTACATTATAACCATCCTGGTCTTACCACATACATGTCATCGTATTAATGGGGCGTATATACCACAGAAAACTTAACATCTGCAAGGAAGCGGAATAGCTGTCCCGATTGAATAAAGGGGGATTCATCCCCTAGTACTTCCCGTAGCGAGAGTGTAGTGCGCCCGAAGTGACGTCTCCGCGCATGTGCAAGTCTGGGGCACGCAACCAATATGTGTTGTACTGATAGGAGAGCATGGCACCTTTGACACAACGGCTTTCCGTCACCGCTCAGAAGGTAACGGTGGGTGCCGAATGTGTGGCCTATTCGTAAGCGGCACAAAACTACCTCGTTGCGTTTAATGCTATGTGATGATGATGGCCACTCACCGAGACGATGCTTAATTCTCCTCAACTTATTATCAGTCATGCACTCCCAGCTGGCTTCCCATTTATTTATAACGGAACTCCTAATGTCTGGGGAAAAGTCCCTCGCAGGGAGAGGAAGACGTGGAGTGCGTGGACCTTGAGCGGCGCGCTTTGCTGCAGCTTCCGCAGCCTCATTTCCGCCGATTCCCACGTGGCTTGGGAGCCAACAGAATACTACTTTTTTACCTGTCGTGTTGAGCAACATAAGCCTACATAAAACGTCTTGTACTACTGGGTTTTGTGGGTAAAACCCTCTTTGCGCCAATAGGCTGCTGAGCGAGTCGCTGTATATCACATGCAGTGTATCATGTCCAATCTCAATAAAACACAGAGCTTTGTTGATTGATGCGAGCAGTGAAATCGTTATAGCTGCTTGTGTGCCAGATTGCGACCAACATTGACTTAGTGGTAGACATATATGCATAATCCACTATATTCATAGCTGTTGCTGTGGTAAAACGTACTAACATTATTGTGTAAGACATGAAGTCGTTCGATTGTTAAAGGGGGTTTATGCGCCCCCGCCCCTCTGATATTTCGATAACCGATGAACCGATTTTTAAGGCAAAATATCGTTCGAAAGCTTTTATAGTTAGCTACATTTTTATACAGACAAAATTTTGTACTTTCAAAAACGGCGGATGCTGGAGGCACACAAGTGGAGAATAATGGCAAGTTTTGTTTTACTATAGCTCTCAGCCTTAGTATCGCGTTCGTGTTCAATACACTCATTAGTAGTGTGGGCCAATGAAGGTAAACTTTAAGACTCATAGTCGTATCCAGCGTAACCGAATTTCATGGCGACACTTTTGGCCGGAAAGGTCTCTGTAATCAACTCAATTTGGCTCCATAAGCACGGAATATTTGAGTAATATTATACCGAATGTCGGTCTACAAATGAAAAATTAATGTGATAGGCAACACCAAATTCACACAATTAGGGTAGCCGCCTTAATTGTTTACTATAAATCCGCCTCTGACCGCAACATCTTGTGCATCAGTCAGTGCATAAACATGCGTATAACTTCGCGTGTTCTAAGACCTCAGGGAGAGCGAGGCTTGCCTAATCTTTAATTACTATGAAACATTCTCTTTGCTTGAACATACCTTCAACATGCCAAGTATAGATGCCTTCCATCCGAAGCTAACCTTCACCCTTCTATGCCGAAACTTATTATATTATTTCACTACAGGAATTTTCACTCAATTAAAAATGATGAATGGTGTGCCAGGAGTTTGCCTATTTTCATGTTGAAAACTACCTACAAAAATATATCCTACTTCCTTACCCTGGAACCACTTCTGAAATTTATATGCATATATAATCATGCATAATCTGCAACATATATGCGTTTTGCACCAATGGTGTTGGGTAGAAGCTAATGCTCATGAACATAACGTGTAAATATCTGAATGGTTTTCAAAACTTGTCAAACTGTAAATATTGCCCAGGCATTCCGTCTAGAATCTGCCTGGAGTCGCCTCTGATCAACCCCCAATTTGTTGGGCATGAAAAACACATTAGGAAAAGTCACGAAGTTTCAGAGCTCTATCCTAGCATGACAAGTAGCGGCGAGGAGAAAAACCTGAAGGGGCCTTCAGAACCCTCATTAAATAATTGTGTTAAATCCAGGCGTTCTTCTTCACAGGAGTTGGTAAGGATACGACACGCACCGTGGCTTTATCAATCCTCGCATTTCAGCAGCGTTAACCATTGACGCTAGGAGGGAGATCGCTACGTCCCTGGTTGTATGCACTTTTACCTGTAGCTCTTGCAGTGGTTGTTGCGGTTGCGGCCCGAGTTGCTGGAGTTGCCAACATTGGAGTAGCGCCAGGCAGCCCAGTGTTTCTTCAGTTCCAGCTTCACTTCGGAGCTCATGAAGCAGTACAGAATGGCCACGAAGAAGCCCTGCCACAAGCCAGTCACACGTGGAGCAAGCCGTTCGCACGCATATGATTTACAGATTGAACGGTGGGTATCAGGACCTGAACAATAACATATAATTCGCCTTCTACAAGGGTCCCGATTAATAAGTATGTCTGGTTGTGCACAGAATTGCACATTTCTAAGGTCAGCTATATTCGTGGGACTGACTGACCGTCGGAACCAAGCCTGTTAATTAACATCGGCTAGAAGATCAATCATTTTACGATGAAAAACACGCATCAAGCGTTCCAGAAGTCATCAACAGCCACTGTAAGCACCCAATAGGCGATGCAAAATATAAAGCAAAAGTTTAACATGGATGTATGGACTGATGGATGTATGTATGGCATGCAGAACCGAAGGCGAATTCTGTTTACACCACACCCAAATAGGAAGTCAACAAGCATCCAGACTTCTGGCGAAATGCGGCAAGAAACAATTCATCTTCTGTTGTCTGGTACAGGCTGAGAAATTCTGGCATGTTGTGAACCATTCCAAGCGCAGATACCTTGATTGTTATCACGCAATCATATGATAAACTATGTTGCGCCATTTCAATCCACAACAATCCTAGTTCAACACAGGCACAAACCCTTGTGTAACTATCGTGTTCGATTTAGTCAGCTGCCTATCACGTGACTGCACTGCTTCAGTGCTGGTGGCGAAGAAACGGAACGAGATCTCGGAAGGAACGGGGCAACTGCACTGTGTTTAATTCCTGCTGGAGATGCATAATGGGCTCAACTTTGTACAATGGCTCTGCTAACTTCTCTCAATGCCCATTGGGTATGTGAGTTGGTGAATGCTGCATTTCCTCAGTCACATTTGGAAGGTGCATTAATCTTTGTTGCGTTTCCAGGCGCAAGTCTACGAGAGAAGTATTACTGGGTCTAACCTTTAACTTCCCGGAATACACTGTCGACAATTAGCCTTCGCATTGTGTCCGATGGATACTTGGCGCAGTGAGAGAAGCTTTATTCGAGCATTGGTACACTCGAGTCAGTTACACGCGTCAATACATAGCTATGGAACTAGTGAACCATGGAAATAGTAAACCATGATTTCACAGTCCACCCGCACTTCTTTCACCCTTCTATTCCATTATTCCCATTTATCTTCCTATTATACTCCTCTTCTATTGTAGGACGTGAGAGTCAATCATGCATTCTTCTATTTGGCCTGCAACATTGGGAATGCCTACATTAAGATGACGGCGTATGCAATGAATTTTGAATTCAAGGCTAGTAAGATGTAGCCTGTGATAATGTGGACGCTGGAACGTTTGGTGAGACTGTTAGATTGGAGAAACGGCTGATGCTGTTGCTCAAATGTTTGCCGTATTGGTTAATCACCAGCCCGATCAATATAAGGGCATGTACGGCTGGTACTTTTGGAAAAGTTGTGGTGTTTGAAAAGCTACTGAATCTGGAATCGGTTATCGTGGAGCGAGGGAAATTATAGACTATCACTGCCAGGAAAACTGACACTTGCCTGCAGATCCCCAATGGGCACTCCTGGATGTCACTGCCAGTATACACCTAGGTAATACCCCCCCCCCACACACACAAATTTGAACCCCGACCACTCGCCATCTGCCGCCACACTGACGTTGCCAGTCAATCTGTTGCGTTTTTTGCTGAAACCCACTTGGCCGTGTGTTGAACGTGGGATCAAATTTCTTAATATGACGCCATAGCAACAGTACCTCAAATTGATTGCTTGACAGCAAGATTTGTGAACCGAACATACTAAAGCGGCTCATTGTGAACCGAACATACTAAAGCAGCTCATTGTGAACCGAACATACTAAAGCAGCTCATTGTTAACCCAACATACTAAAGCAGCTCATTGTGAACCGAACATACTAAAGCGGCTCATTGTGAACCGAACATACTAAAGCGGCTCATTGTGAACCGAACATACTAAAGCAGCTCATTTCGATCAGTGTTCTCGGGCGACTCCACATGAGTACATGTGAAACCTGTCCTGTCCTGTCCTGAAACCTGTCCTGTCCTGTCCTGTCCTGTCCTGTCCTGTCCTGTCCTGTCCTGTCCTGTCCTGTCCTGTCCTGTCCTGTCCTGTCCCGTCCTGTCCTGTCCTGTCCTGTCCTGAAACCTGTCCTATCCAGTCAGAGCCTGGAACGCAGAAATGTCTTCGGAGATAAAATATCTTACGTGTTTATATTTCCACTCTGCCCGGCCAGGCAAGTCCTAGCTACTGCACTAAAAGTTAACCGAATTGTCGAAATACTCTCTATTTACTTCTGTAATGTTGTGCACTTCTGCGAATATTGAACGCAATAATGTATATGTCTTTACGACTTGTCAAGAGAATGCAGATGCGGTCGGTCCACAAGATCCTGTCGCGGCATGGTGCCACTGTCCGGCCCTGTGCCTGCAACAGAGCAGTCCCATAGTCCATCTCTTGCTCTCAAATCAAACCCTCATGGCTTTCTGGTCTATGTAACTTTTTGTGGTTGTGGAGAACAAAGACACTAACAATATTTTTGTCCACCTCTTCAACCTGTGAAGGGCTGTTGAAATCAGGAATTTTTGGAACCTTGTCCTCTTAAAAAGTTCCGTTTGCTTCATAACTTGTGGACACCCTGTCGTCTGGAGATTATGAGAGAATTTGGTGATATCTGGATAGACAAATTGATGGCATTGGGATAAAGCGGACCATAAACAATTCACATGGGGCAATGGCGTCCTCAAGCGTTTACCGCATATGCCTGTGGCATAGTACACCACACTGCAGTGTTGTGTAACCACGACCATGGCAGACTACACTGCGGTGTTATGTAACCACGAACATGGCAGACCAAACTGCAGTGTTGTGTAACCACGAACATGGCAGATCAAACTACAGTGTTGTGTAACCACGAACATGGCAGACTACACTGCAGTGTTGTGTAACCACGAACATGGCAGACTACACTGCGGTGTTGTGTAACCACGACCATGGCAGACTACACTGCAGTGTTGTGTAACCACGAACATGGCAGACTACACTGCGGTGTTGTGTAACCACGAACATGGCAGACTACACTGCAGTGTTGTGTAACCACGAACATGGCAGACTACACTGCAGTGTTGTGTAACCATGAACATGGCAGATCTAACTGCAGTGTTGTGTAACCACGAACATGGCAGATCAAACTGCAGTGTTGTGTAACCACGAACATGGCAGACTACACTGCGGTGTTGTGTAACCACGACCATGGCAGACTACACTGCAGTGTTGTGTAACCACGAACATGGCAGACTACACTGCGGTGTTGTGTAACCACGAACATGGCAGATCAAACTACAGTGTTGTGTAACCACGAACATGGCAGATCAAACTGCAGTGTTGTGTAACCACGAACATGGCAGATCAAACTGCAGTGTTGTGTAACCACGAACATGGCAGACTACACTGCGGTATTGTGTAACCACGAACATGGCAGATCAAACTGCAGTGTTGTGTAACCACGAACATGGCAGATCAAACTGCAGTGTTGTGTAACCACGAACATGGCAGACTACACTGCGGTGTTGTGTAACCACGAACATGGCAGACTACACTGCAGTGTTGTGTAACCACGAACATGGCAGATCAAACTGCAGTGTTGTGTAACCACGATCATGGCAGACTACGCTGCGGTGTTGTGTAACCACGACCATGGCAGACTACACTGCGGTGTTATGTAACCACGACCATGGCAGACTACACTGGGTGTTGTGTAACCACGATCATGGCAGACTACGCTGCGGTGTTGTGTAACCACGACCATGGCAGACTACACTGCGGTGTTATGTAACCACGACCATGAGCTGAGCAGCTACATGGCCAGAGATGAGGCCGAGTACATAACAAATTATACTCGTCATTGCCAGACTGGTGTGAGTGGGACCGGGATTACCACATGCTAAGATACACACTCCCGACAGAGCTCAGAACTGTAATTTGGTTCCAATAAAGTTGAGCATTTCAGTGAATTCATCTGACTTTGTCGTCGGTCCGCTTCTAATCCATCATCCACCAGACGCGATTATGACATGCCAGCCCAGCCACATGCATGGACTTTTAGATAAGACTTGGTTGGGGTGATGGTCCATTCACAGTCGTTGTATAACTACATAACGTATCCTAAAGCTCTACACCCATCTGATTTGGCCTCGGTTTACCTAGTATGCCACTAGATCAGCTGCTGACTGGGCAGTCTGTTTCAGGAATAAACCACTTGAGGTCGTAAATTATGGCAATACATTGATCCAGGTAAGAGCCATATATGCCATGCGGAAAACAGACTTCATCGCCATCTGGTTAGAATTGCAAATGAACCGGAAGATGTACCAGTTGACAAAATGCATGCAAGCATGGTACGCACTATTACAGTGATATGTGTCAGTAATGCTTTGATGGATGTACGAAGCTACTGCTATTTTGTGTCTGGCAGAAACCTGCCAAGCATGCATAGTTCCATCATTGTACCATGTTACAAGCGATAGCTCCAAGAGCATTCAGATATAATTTATTTAGAGGAGATTCGTGCTAACAGAATCTGCAACACAGCCAGGATTTCTAATGGTATGGATGGAATGGTGCAATCTTGCCCTGGGATGTTTTCTTTTGCTGAGAAGGCTCAAACCCTCGAATATTCCGGAACCCCAATCCATTTTTAAAGTAAATACCCAGCTTAGTCAGCAAATGTTGGGATCTCCGAGATCAGATAGAGGGGATTTAGCTCCATTAGCCGGTCCTCGCTTGGACGCTGAGTAGAAGTGATTGCACCTGGTGTGTTCTGTGTTCCTACGTGTTCCCTACGTTTGCCGTTTTCTCAATTTCTGCTGCCTGCATGACGGCACAACGTCAGTTTCTGTGCTGAGCGGAGAATGCAAAACGCAATTGGAATATATTTATCACTTGTTAATTGGATTTCGAGAATCCATCGATTACCCTGGTAAAGAACAACTGGAAAGTTGATCTCACTTCATCCTGACCTTGTATAATCTGAGGAATATAACCTGAAGTGTGTTTCTGGTTTTAATTCAGCGTATCGACTATGCAGCATGCTTGGAAAGGCTCGGAGTCCTTTTTGCAAGCGTCTCTTAGGGCGCGATTTTGTTTCAAACTTTCGCGTTTGTATTGTTCGCTGTTCTGTTTCTTCGCGAGTACCAAACTTGGTCATGACGCCGAATTGATCTTCGGCTATCAATGACGATCTGAATTAATTTCAGCTGTAATTCAACTATAATTTGCCAATTATAATGTTCAGGCAATTGGAACCGAGATGTACCAGTTGACTCCAACGAGTGCATTTGATTCCCTAATACGTCACATTTTCCACTGCTTTTAGGGCTAATATTTCAGTTTCTTCAAGCTGGTAAGACAAGCATTTTACCTCACCCATGGATTGCTTCACCATCAGCCTGTTCCATAAGAGCTACATCTATGTGCAACGTCACTATGCCAAGGTCATAGGTTTCCACGATGGCAACATCCACGCCCGATATGGCAATCGTGCTCATCGTCGTTTCTTGAAGGCTTCTTTCTTGACTCACTTCATCGGGCACGATATCAGGTATCGAATCCAACTTTGCGAAGCATATGGCGAATTGCGAATTATCGAATTGTAGTACGAATTGTGCGAATAAGTATGGAATTATGAAACCTATGGATATTGATTAGATAAAATTGACGGCTTAATGCGCGAACTGCCGACTGCAGAACATACGACCACATCTGTCGGGCACGGATGAATTTTGCCCTCGGCAACGTTTATTCACCTATGTAGAAAATGCGGTTTTCACCGAACTGTAACGCCGTCCTTCCTCTGTTCAGCCTGGTGCAAAAATACCTGGTCTGCTTCTTACCACTGTTCCTCCAGGTCGGGTCAAAGAGATCAAAGACGGCTTGCCGACTGACGGCTACAATTTGCCGGTTTTCGAGTCCAAGCCGCTAGCCAAATGATAGTTTCCAGTAAACTGTGGCATAAATATCTACTTGGGCTTCCGGTGAACACCATGGTATTGTCAAAATTCGAATTAAAGGTAGAGGTCACAGGCAAGAAGAGTGGGTAGTAACATAGTTCTTCCTCGTTCGAACGCAGTTGTACCGTAACTTCCAAGCTACGAACGATACAGCGATGAGACAGAGACAATGGACTTGGAAGGATGCGCTGCAACACATGATGCCTAATGACTTGATGAATGCCTATGTAGGCGGGCAAGGTCATCCACTCTGAAGAGAACACTTTTCACATCTTATATATTATGTGTATAATGCCTGTATCTGTGGGGTGAAAGTGAGCGACTAATTCGAATTCAGTATAGAAAACTACTCTAGAAAACAATTTGCCGAAATAAAGATGCAGGAAGGAAACTTGGATCACGGCAGGGCCCCCGGTTGAATTTAGAATGACATATATCATATTCCCATAATGTTGAAAAAGGGTGCTGAATTCGAATCCAGCGCTGAAAACTACTCTGGAACTGAATTAGCTGCAAAAAGGATCAACTTAGGCCTGCCCGAGTCGCTTAGCCCATTCACATATAATGATGATGAAAAGATACAATTATTGAAATATAGGTAGAAAAATGTCAACTCATGTAATATGAGCATGTTACATCATTTTGCTGCCTAAAAGGATGATCTATTGCATTTCGATACTTGGTCATTTCTGCGGATCCGGACGCAGGTTCATATTTTGGGTCATACTTGACCTGATAGGGACCAGAAATTTGTACATCTACAGAAGATGACACACTTTATAATGATAGCCACGTTTTTTTTTCGCTATGACTGTTAGACCGGAAACTCTGGACATTAAAACAAAAGTCCACTTTCACCGTACCATAACCTCGCAACCTGACCTGGGTTCACCCAAGCTTTAATTTTTATTCGGACAAGTACCTGTGCACCTATATGAATACGTCTTAGTATCTTTGAAATGCTATTGTTTAGGTTTCTTAGAAAAGTACCATAAACATGAAATCCCGAAGCTGGCGGCCCTTGACTTTGACCTCATCTAGTTCGGTGTTTCCAGACAATAATTTGAACATCGATAGAACCACTATTGAAATGCCAGAAGGTATGCCAAATTTGAGCGCGATCTGGAGACAAAACGTAGGGGTGTCCATTCTTCGTCCTTGAGCACCGATTACTTTTTGAGAGAGAAGGTCATGCTGGGAACCGAAAAAAAATTACACTGTAAAACGTGCTCTTAGCTTGACGACGCGCGGAATGCCATCAGTCCTGGGCGGTCTGTACTGTGCGCATAACAGCGAAGCGCTACGTGACAGGTGTCGTTCCCCTTCCAAGTTCAGTGCCTATACGCCAAGTTATAATAACGTATTCATAAATGAACACCTTATGATGTCCACGTTTTTTACGATATGTGACAACTCCAGCGTAGAACAAGTCTCAGTCTCACCGCTTCGCTACATAACCAGCCCGCAAAAACGCTAAGTTGAATGGTGCTTACATCATTACACAAGGCTGTTTACAATGCTTCATCCGAGTAAGCCATAAGAGTGTGTGGGGCTATCAGTTAATTTCGGGGTGTGAAAGGTATTTTGGGCGGGGGAGGGGATTTATTCATAGGTACTCTTCATTCAATATTTTCAGAACCAGAAACATAACAGAAGAAACGCCACCTGCTGACCACTAAAGCACCGGGCCCTGACATTCTATATGTTCGCCGTCCGGACCTTCTTCATAAATGTAAATCCAAACATTGGCTGAGGTGGCTTAACGATGTCAGGACGCTTACTGGGCAAACTTGTGAAGTAGAACATTAATTCACCACCCGAGCGGAGTTCTAAAGTAGAACTTCAAACGCCTTACGTCATACGAATATAGCGGCCTGTGAATGATCAGACACGACCGTCCCGCTGCCCGAAACCTAGACCTGACCTGACTGACCGGACTGACCTGACTGAGCTGGCTGCTAGCTGATCCCATTTGGCCAAGGGTCAAGTGCGGGCGCGTGTAGCGACTCAAACCCCGCCCTGCCAGAGGAGGTAGTTAGGTAGGTACTTGGATTATTTTACGACGCAAACCGGTAACGCCGGTTGGTCGCTGGTGGACTCGGAAATCCCGCCGGTTGTGGGATTCGAACCCACGATCTTACGACCAAGAGTCCAACCCCTACCGACTGAGCTACCGCAGCGCGCTCCCCCTCCCCCCCCCCCGCAGAGGAGGGTAGGGGGTCGAAGAAGGAAGCTTCACCAACTGAGATAGCATCAGCTTGAAGAGGGTGGGGTTCCCTCTGCCATGTTCTCTGCATCAACCGGGTTTCCATAATACGTAGAGTCACTATGGATCGGGATGGAGTCAGACATTATAATGGACATTGTCATCTGTTGCTTCAGCTGATCGAGGTCTGCTCTTTTCTGTTGCCTAGCGATCTTAGATTGGGAAGACCGTCTAAATTAGGTAACAACTGTTTTTTTTTTGGGGGGGGAGGGTAGGCGATTGGGAAATACATTTTTGCTCCTAGGTTTTGGCTTGTAAAGAAATTGCTCCTCTTGCGATCGCACGTCCTAGTTCATCGCAGCACACAAGCCAATGCACAAGCACACAAGCACGCGCATTCCATGCATGCATATTTTCCAATGGACGCTCAGATGCAGTCGTATGCTACGACAGCCAGTCCAGCAACTTGAGCACAATACCATTTGGAGAATAACATGAAGCAAGACAAGCACCAGCCACTCACCGTAGCACACCAGCACTGGCCGAAAACTCACCGGAAACAACCGCTTCCGCGTGTGCAGTTTGCACTCACCTGGAAGGAGGCGAAGAGCTGATCGCCGAACAGCCAGATGAGTTCCAGGATATGGTTGACGTTCATGAAGGCGGACAGGCCGACGAACACGACGTAGTGGAAGCCGAACAGCGGGATCAGCACCAGTGTGGAGCGCGCCAACTTCCTGTCGGCACCGATAGGCACCGCTGTGTGACGCACCTGTCGGCTCCAGACCGAACAGACGGCGCTGAGCTGTTCAGCATCATGACGTCACCACTTCGCTTTGTCGCCTAGGAAGCGAAGTGGTGGCGAACGGCAGCCAAGTCACCAGGATTCTTCGCCGGTGGGCTCTTGGCCTGCCATGAGCACTGTAACTGCTGTCAGGGGCGTTATTTCATACAGCTCCCATATATTCCTATGCAAAATCCGAGCGTCCCAGGGGTGGAGGCATCATACTAGATAGGCTAGATATGGATATGGCTCCTCTTGGCTCCTGGATGACGCCCAGAGGAGGGCAACCCTGGAATGCAAATACCTCGCATCGTAAGTCCAATAACCGAAGCTTCTTTCAGGATACGTGAGGGCGGACCTCAGCTGGTAGCTCCATTTAGTTGTGGTCGTCGACGACGACTACGACGGGTGCGCGACTCTCGAGTGGCATGGTGCTGGCAGCGCGCGCTCAGGGGTCGCATGTCATTTATTAGTTTGCATCAGCCCTAGGTGCTGTCGGCTGGCCATGGAAACTCCCTCCAATGTGACCATGTGAACGGTTTCCATATAGGACCTCGCCGCCCCAGTATCGTCCATCGTGTCCCTCCATTTGAGGTACAAGTAATCCAACGTGTCTGTTCGATGGTGACCAAGGCAATGCCCCGCCCCCTACCTCCAGACTCAGTCAGTTGCGACTCGCCTCCGGCAGCGAGGAGTCGCGATCCAGGGTCGCTGATGAGCTGTCGACGAAGGTAGACTATCGCGATGCTCTTAGTAGAAAGTCATTCTAATTTTCAAATCGTTCCAATCCGTGTCTGTGTGAGCTAATCCAATTCCCATTAATTTCCATAGCATAGAGACGCATCGGTTATAAAAATCCGTTTCTAAAACATCGCGAGCAATTTTGTTACAGTTTTGTCCATAGCATATTGGCTAGTCCATAATGAAATCCGAAAGTGGCTTTGCTGAATTCCAAATGAAATGTCTTCAGCAAAAATGGACAAAGCATCCCTCAAGATTTCTTCAGCATCACCAAATACTGGATATTAATCATGAGGGTTATAGCGATGCATGACAAAGCATCACTACAACCCCGAAAAAGTCTGCACTGCAGTTGCCAGCATATTTACAAGAACATCGGAAAATTGCTGCATAGTTTTTTTAGTGTACACGACCGAATGTAGCGAATACGCTGGTTATTTTCCTCATGTAGGTCATTTGAGCATCAATTACAAGCTCATCGTCAACAATAATGACTGAAAACGTACATACAGATGGATAAAAAAATCCTGAGATATTACATCCCAAGTAACTGACCAGCATCAAGCACGTACTTCATCCTTCCATAGCCCATAGGCACGATATGCCACACAATGCTATGACCCTAAAGTCAAGTCGGGCACTTCATTTAAGTGTTCTAAAAAATACCATGGAACACAATTATGCTTAAGCCAGGCATCCTTTCGTTCCTGTTTCCAATCCCGATAAATATTTCATATTTACTAATGATGTGATTAATAATATACGGACGTTTTTAGTGGGAGGCAGATCCCCACTGTTGGCCTTCCTTCGTGCGTCATACATTTATCAAATGCCTAAAGCTAAGCATGCATTCCATGATAATTTCCCAATGAAGGTCTTCAGAAACAACATAAATCTGGAAGAGTTGGAAGCCTCATCTGAGCACGTAGTCCACCAGCTTACGATGGAATTTCAGTTGACCAGTAAATCATGCACAGACTGTTCACTGTGTCAACAAAGTACCACACTGTCAGCCACAAATATTGCCTGCCCACTCACCAGCCGTCAGCACAGCCAAACAGTGAATACCCACGTGGGAATTTGAGCCCATCGGCCACGAAGTCCAGACAGCAGACCCTCCGCTCTACCTGTATCGCGGTGCAGAACACTTCCGGTTGGACACGGAATCTTCACGTCACATATATCAGCGGGAGTGTGTTGCTGCAGTGGTGGACACACTATTAGGCTGTAAGGCTATTAGGCAGTATTAGGCTGTCAAGTCTCAAAAATGTGCTGGGCCCCTAACAAAAATTGTCTGGAGTCCTAAAATATATCCGTAGGCGACGAAAAACGCAACGGGTCCGAAAAATAACGCCGAGCTAGGACCTCGGTTCGGTACCCAATCTGGGAGCGTATTTAACCAAAGAAATAAGGTGCATCGAACCTCTACGGGTATCCGGATTTCTCAACTACCAGAGAATGTTGGAAGAAGAGAACTAACCATCGAATTGATTAATCGAATTTTCCCAACGAACCCCCCATACGAAGCATTCCACACGTTAAATATAGCATAAGACTAAAATAAGGCAGCAATTAGCAAAACGTAGGCCTAGCAGAATCCGGAGAATCACACGAAGTGTAGCGAATGCGCCGAATGCACAAGGCGGGTGTAGACGTGCACGAATGCTGGCGTTTTGGCGACCGAGCGTTAATAACCGGAATGCCTGAAATTTGGAACTTTTACATTTTTAATTGGTTTACACAGGTGTAATTTCAGCAGTGTGAGGTCACTTATCAAGGAATACCAAAAGAAAAACCTTCGAACAGGATGGGGAAGTTTTTAAATCCGGTGACTTCAACGACGGTGGTAGATTGTGGTCCCTTTCACATTACAATTAAATTGAAAACTAATTATTTTATTGAAAGAAAATGCGCCCCTTTGAGAAAAAAATTTGTCGAAATCCGGGTACTTTTTAATGGGGGTAGGTGGGGCCACTCCAAATCCGTTTGCCCCCACCCCATGGCGCCAATCCTAGATACGCCACTGACTTACCCTAACCTTTCCCATGTTTCCTGTTTTACGGGGACACATTTTGATGCAATGACAACCGGGGGCTAACAAAGGGTGTGGCACTGGGGGCTTGTGCGCCCACCCCCACCCCCACACATGGCAGATAATGTCCATTCGGCCGGGAAAAGACGCCCCTCTGAGAAGGTTCGAGCTTACCACTTCGCATTTTTTTTTAGCCAGAGGCGCCCCTCTGAGAGAAAAAGGCGCCCCTTGGAATGAAAGGTGCACCTCCTAGAAGCCCGTGTGCACTCGCGCCTCGAATTGTTCAGCCAGAAGCGCCACTCTAGGTACTTTCGCAGTGGCGCCTCCCCGAATGAATGGCGCCGCTCCAGACAAGTGCCCCTATGACAATTTCTGGATCCAACCCGAATTACAGCATTGCTCTCTCGCGATTATAAACCCCGGCTGGTTATAAAATCGTGCGCATTCACGTGTGGCTTCTCTTGCAAATTTGACAGCTTCCGTTGAACCATTTAGAGGAAAGCGGACAACTCGAACAAACTGTTCAATATTTTATATGTTCGGAGCAGCAATGTGCTAGTGCAAATTAAAAACCAGCAATGAGAGCGGCGTCCAAGCAGGTTATGACGGATTTCTTGGGAGAGCTCCTAATCATATAGGACATGAGTGCCTACTATCACAACGGCTGCAAAAAAAAATATATTTACTCCTCCTATTCCTATTACACTCAACCATTGTACACACACCGGACCTTCGACAACTTCGAAATAATTTCGATATCTCAACTCTCTAATACCGTACGGCAAGCCACGTCGAATGACACCCACATAATACAATTTAAGGCCATAGCGACGAAACGCGATGACTTCGAAAAATTCAAAATAACCTTTAACCTTGAGATTTTACCTGACATGTCCCGGTTTGAAATGTTACTCGAGGGTTGCCCCCGAGATGTGGGTACATTAGAGCGAAGAAAACATTGAGAGGCGACCGAATAAATCGGCTTGACCTTTGACATTTTAACTTAGTTCGATTTCTTAACTGTATAACTGTATAATATGGCACAACAAGCTACGTCGAATGATACCCACTTGGTGCAAATTGAACCCGTAGCGACGAATCGCGAGGACTTCGAAAAATTAAAACTAGCCTTTGACCTTGAGGTATCACCTTGACATATCCCGGTTTCAAAATGTTACTCGACGGTTCACCATGGGCTTGATAGTGGATCCGGGTAGGCTTGGGCGAAAACCAAAAATGTTAGACGACCCAAAAAAATCAGCTTGGCTTTTGACCGTCCAGCTTTTTCTAATTATCATCTTTCTGATATCGCACAACAAGCGACGTCGAATGACATCCATTTTCTGCAAATGGAAGCCATAGCGATGAAACGCGAGACAATCGAAGAACTCAAATAAAACCTTTGAGTTTGACATGTCCCGGTTTGAAATGTTACTCAATTGTTCACCCGGGCTATCGCCGGATACCAGATTTGGGTAGGCTTGAGCGAAAACGAAAAAATGCGAGGCGACCGAAGGATCAGCTTGGCCTTTGACCTTAAAAACAATTTATTTCCTCAACTTTCGGATACCGCATAACTTCTAACGACGCCAATTTGATGCAAATTGAAGCGATAACGACCGAACCTCGCGTTCGATAGCTATCGCTTCAATATCGCCATCTAATAAATCAAGCTAACCTTTGACCTTGAAGTTTGACCTTGACATGTCCTGGATTTAAATATTACACAAGGGTCCACCACAGCCCATCGATTGATACCAGATTTGGGCAGGTGTGGGTGGAAACGGAAACGATGCGAGGCGACCGAAGAAACCGGTTTGCTTCGGACCTTGACCGTTGAAGTGGTTATGTGAGACTTATGTAGTTGCTTCCAGCGTGTTCGGTACAGGAAGAAGCATTTGTGTCAATTCATTCGAACAATCATAAACCCGTCGCTGAATGCCAATAATAGTACAAATACGTATCTGGCTAACTCGTCGCTGAATACGAATGCGAAGTTAACTTAACGTACGTGTTTGAGGCTGACCAAGACGCCCCTCCATGGTTTTGAAGATACCCGAGGACACCCAGAGTCACGTTTGTTCAAGATATTTCGATATGTCCGCAGGGGAAGGCAACCTAAGACGCATAATACCCTGCGATAATGCAAATGTGTTGCCTCAAAAAGCACAATTCTCCACCCATGTCAAAATAGGAGATGGTCGAGGTCAAGGCTATTCAAGAATGGTCTGGAAGCAGAAATTCATAACTCTTGCTGATTTACTACTCGAAGATTTTGTAACGACAGATAGCCTGTGAAGCCCGTTGATTGGCTATTTCGGTTTTTAGTATTTATGGTGGTTCTCTCGCATATATATTTTCACTTTATAAATGACGAAATATAATTTTGCGGTGATGATGCACAAGTATTTCAGAGACAAAGACAGGGACAGGGACAGGGACAGGGACAGGGACAGGGACAGGGACAGGGACATATAGAGACAGAGACAAGGCAGAGACAGGGACAGGGGCAGGGACAGGGACAGGGACAGATAGAGACAGAGACAAGGCAGAGACAGAAACAGAGACAGAGATAGAGACCGAGGCGGAGAGAGACGGAGATGCCGGGAGATGGAGAGAAATGAAGATAGATGGAGATAGATGGAGACAGATGGAGCGAGATGGAGAAAGATAGAGACAGATGGAGCGAGATGGAGAAAGATGGAGAATAGGTGGAGAAGGGGTGGAGAGACGGTGAGAGATAGAGGGAGATAGAGGGAGATGGAGGGAGATGGAGAGATTCGATTTTTGACCTTAGATTGATTCACCTGTCCTGGAACAACCGCTCTTGAGCATAGTCACGACCGTTACACTGGTTATATTCCTACCACGCCTGGTGGAGATCGCTGTAATGTTACTTCCGCAGGTAAGCTCAGGTGATGACACCTTCGATAAATCTGGATTTTCACACACTGACGTCAATTCATCTCCATCTACCTTGCCTAGGTCCCACGGCAAGCACAAAATTTACACAAGAGGTCGCGAGGAGAAATTCAAGACATAGTTTAAAGTAATAAATGATATACGAAGTGTTCTTAATTGGTGTTCAGTTATTAGTCCGCTCTTTCCAATTAAAACAACTCGTAATGCAGACCAGACGAACTTCTTTCCCGTGGTAAGTGTTGTTTGGCACGAACTTTAGCTATGAACTATTTGTATCCATGAGCAAACTTTTCCCATAAACTAAACATTCCCCATAGGGAAACTTGGTTAACTTCTGTCCTGAACGAACGTTTGACATGCAGGAAACCTTTGGCATATGCCAAAGTTTACCTTGGACGAGTTCTGATCGTGAACGGACTTCTGTCCTGGACGTCCTTTTTTCAGGCGGACATTTGCGTGGACGCACTTTGTTTTTACGAGCTTGCACCCTGGACGCTTTTTCTGCCAAATTCTTCCAAATAAACCTCGACAATACGCAAACATTTACCACTGTGGCTTCTGTCCCTTTCGACCACTTGCTTCATAACAACTTTATCTGAATAAGTCCGTGTCCTGGGAGCATTTATCGTTATGAACGTCCGTGCTAGGAATTTTTTCCCGACCAACTATTTATTGTATCACGGATTTCTGTCTTGAATCCAACGGACAATGGCATGCAACGGACAATTTGGATTCAAAGTGCGTCGTGGACTTCTGAAGAGGTGTATCTTCCGGCGTCGTTACACCGGGAGAGGTGCATCCTCCGGTGCCACAACACCGGAAGAGGTGTATCCTGCGGCGTCGTTACACCGGGAGAGGTGTATCCACCGGTGCCGCTACACCGGAAGAGCTGTATCCTCCAGCGCCGTTACACCGGAAGGGTTAAATATGACGTGATCCGATCTAATTGAACCAGATCAACTTGACGGCACTAAACCACACTGAAGATAAACGGTCAGTATACGGTCCGCCGAGGCCCAACTTCACACTACCGGATCTGTTTGGATCGAAGTGAACTTGGTCCAATTCGTCCAGACCAGAGCGGACAGCACCAATCCGCATGATCGGAACGGACTTAGACACTTAGGACACACTAGAACAGGAAGAATAGACTCGGTCGGATTTCATGGGGGAACAGGTGAAGATTGTACCACTCCTCGGGAGCCTCTGAGATCCGCCCGGATGCAGCCTGATGGGATAACGTTTTGTGTACCTCTGCAAGGACAGTTGCATTTCCCCAGCAGGTCAGCTTCTTCGTGTTGTCGAATCTCCGAACCCTCTCCCCATGATATCCGAATAACGAAAGCGTTCCATGAAATTTGCTCGGTATACCAAGCCTAAACTCCTGAGGAAGATAGAAAGTGATCCCCAGCCATTTGTAGAACAAAATGTCCTTCCTGCACAGCTACTACCCAAGCTAGCTGGCTAGATTTGTCAACCACGTACATTTATCCGCATCTCTCCTAACCAATGATTTAACATTGGTTGCTTTAGTGTGAGTGCAAAATGACCCGGTTGTCGACACGTTCCTAAACTTCAATTCATCGTCATTGTTTTGGCTACGCATGTGAACTCTAGTTGCGTCCTGCTAAAAATTAACGATTGTTTTAAGTTTTGAATTACTACATGCATTGAATTAATACAGTCATTACAAAGTCAAATTCACCTATGCTCAACTATAAATGTTCCGGCATCCGCAGCAATATTGATGCATACGAATGTTTCATAAGAGCACCATAGTTGTTGCTGGCAATGTGAAAAAGTGATCAAATAATTGCTCTTGGGAGGCTTAGTGAACTTGGAAACATTTTTAGAACATCTATAACTCGGCATGTTCGAGTGAATTTTGGTGATTGTTGTGGCTTTTAGTGATGCCAAGTTCAGTAGCACAGCAGTGCTCGCTTCCCCAAAAAGTACATAACGTTTAATCCGTGTAAAAGCTGAAGTCGTGATCAATCTTCACGTTCAGCTCCCAGCTCCCGCCATCATCCGTCAATATTTTGTGAAACCCCTCTGAAATATATGCTGGTTCGCTAACACGCAGCCAGTGGGTCCGTGAGTGGAAAAATGGCGCCTCTTCATTAATCCTATTGCAAAGGATTTGCTGGGCCGCAAGGATGCAAACTAGGGTGAGGAGGGTTGCGTAGTGTTCGTCCTGAGGTCGTAAACATTTATCGGCCGATTTTCTCGCAGAAAACGGCCAACGATGTCTCGTGACGAGGCCTAAGTTTCTGTTCAAAGATATACAAATACAGGGGCAGGAAACATATGGATACAGGAGTGAAGGGGAGGGAGAGATGAAATATTGTATAACTTTCTAGACACAGCTGCTTCCAGGTTTCGCAACCGATTTTTTATCTCATATCTCGTACCATTCTACAGCTCATGAAACAATTGTGCAGCCCAAGTGAGATCACACTGATGTTCAAAGTCACGGGTGAGCCCAGCGCTTATATAATTGGGGACTTATTGTAGGATATTTTCTTTATTTACGATATGTCCGGCTTTAACATTGTGCTACCTTGAGCAAAACCAATGGTCCCATAGGCACGCGACGTAAACACAGCATACTCACACATTGGCGGAATCAGCGAATCGAAGCAGGGAGGTAATCTGATGTACATAATGGTGCCAAATATCCATGTTATCGCACGTTCCATGATGAATGCACTCAAGCCTGGTCTGGACCCATTTGAGCAAACCGTTTTCTTCATGACAATTGTCTTCATACGCGGCGTCATGAACATCAAGATGAGAAGGGAGCTTATCCTGACAGATGGATATAAACGCGGACTAAGCCAGCCTGAATCTAAAAATTAACAACCGAGAAATAACGGTCCTGCCAAAAACCTTCTTATGGTGTCGCCTGTGACAAAATATTCATTAAGCGCTTTTCAAAGAGGCTAAAATTTCCGCGGAAAGCATGAGTCAACAGTTCGACTTTCTCGATGAATGAACGTGAATGCGAAGTTTGGAAAATATACCTCACCGCTTGCAGCCTTACCTGGAGACACCCGGGATAATACAGTTTATATGAAGCAAGCAAGAACTCGCATAAACATCTGTAGCAATTATTGTTGATGCAATTGCCGAGAAATGAGTCAACGACCACCTTGGTAAAAAGATCGCTCCCGACTAACTCGCTGGGAGCCCGCCTCTAACCGAAATAATTGTTCCGAACATCCAACGATCCGCCAGATGTTCTCCTGCGCTCGTGTCACAGTGAAGAAGTGCATTGTCACTAAATATCTGCACCCGCATCAAGAACACATCTAACACTGAGTAGCAAAGAAATTCGACGCGAAAAGCTGTATCACAAAAATAATTACAGTTTCAAAGGCGTGATGGCGAGGCCGGGCTGTTCATGTGAACTCCTTACCATATGCACGGGAGTAGGTTCGTCCGGGATTCGCCCTTGCGGGTAGGAAATTTAAACAATCAGGTGAAGGAAGGCAAGCTAACAGCAACAGCAACAACATATTTGTCGAACGTGCCTGTCCAAAAGGTTTCTGGAGTCGTACTTGAACAGCATGTACAATCGAAACTCTCTAGAACTTCCCCAAATCTCCACATAATTGCTCATGTAGCATTACACTTCCTCCATGCCGCCAGACAAGAGGGTCACTTTATATATGCTAGGTGGGGGTGGTACTGGACCCTCAATCATCGGCTTGTCCCTTCCCAAACTGGCTGTAACTTAACAATTGGGCTATAGACACACTCTAGATACGAATGGTTTCCGGGCAGCATTGACCATGAAGAAGGTTATTTGGCCCCCAACCAACTTGATAAAGTGACAACCATGATACCAGGTACATGAACGTCTGCAGTGAGCTATCTACAACTCTTTTTGCTTTTCTGGGCGTGCTTCTGTTCAACATATGCATGTGAACGGTATACTCCAACACCTGTTGCGAGGTTTGGGGAAGAACTGCAACATACCTTCGAAGACACAGACGGCAGAATTGAAGCATGTTACGTTGTGACAAATTTGAAGACATTTTTCCGAACATGGTTTCCAACAAGGACGGTCCGAGGTACCAAAATGAGGTGAGGCAGACAAAAACCGCGACTGTACCCCTCACCATCCCCAGAACACTAAATGTCCTCGGATTTTCTCCACTTTATTTCTTTGGTTCCGATAATTCACAGCTGTTTCTCTCAGGGGATTCCTTTTGCTGAATATTTTGAGGTAAGGATGCACTTGAGCCTTCCCGGAGCGGAGCCTTTTCCCGGCCGGAAGGGCACCACCTTTCATGAGGGGTACATGCCTCCAGATCCCTCTGTATCCGCCCCTGCCTGCATGGGCCTCCCAAAACGGCGCTGGCCTCTCTGGTCCTTTCTTGATGACGTGTAATTTTTCCTTATAAGATATATAAGAAAACTATGTTTCAATCAGTTATCAGTGAGATTCCATATTTTTGATGATGATCGATATTGGTGAGGTTGTTATAGATAACATATTATATATATATATATATATATATATATATATATATATATATATATATATATATATATATATATATATATATACATGTGTGTATATATGTATGTGTGTATATATATGTGTGTATATGTATATGTATATGTAAATGTAAATGTAAATGTAAATGTAAATGTAAATGTAAATGTAAATGTAAATGTAAATGTAAATGTAAATGTAAATGTAAATGTAAACGTAAATGTATATGTATATGTATATGTATATGTATATGTATATGTATATGTATATGCATATGTATATGTATATGTATATGTATATGTATATGTATATGTAAATGTATATGTATATGTATATGTACATGTACATGTACATGTACATGTACATGTACATGTACATGTACATATATGTATATATATATATATGTATATATATTGGGAAAGGACGTGGATTCCACAGATCCAGGTGGAGATCCAGGAATAATATTGGCTAAGATAAAAAGTTTCTGATCACAATTGCCTAAAAACTACAATTCATATCGTCATGTTAAGTTGTGCAGGTACTTCGGGAAACTGAAGCAAACATTAAGCAAGGTATTTTACACCAAATGGGTCTTTACATGACTACTTCTTCACACACATAACAATATATTGCATGGACTGTCAACAATTTTTCCTAACAGAGGTAGGACTACTTGTGTCTATTCTACACAAGCATGGCACACCAAAAAGAGGTATTTAGGGAAAATCTAATCAGTTTTTCTTGACAAACAAAAACTTCTCTTTTTTTACTGATATAGAAGCCCCTGAGAGCAAATCAGAAACAAGAATGCATTTATTTATTTATTTATTTACTTCACGATACATGCCCTCCACGTACAGTGGCTGTCATGGCTGCATGGACTGGACTTGTTGAAGCTTACCCAGCAACTTCTTTAGGTGCCATTTGTTCGGGAAATAACATATAAGAAATATTACCTTTCTTTGAAATCATGTCACCTAGCATTGATACTGCAGATAATACATTGATACATTGATGATACTCCAGTGATGTAGTGATATTAGGTGATCCAACATCAGTAGGATTAGGTGATCCAAAACCGGTATATTTAGGTGATCTAGCATCAGTAGATAATGTTATGTTAGGTCAGGTTAGTAGGTTATATTTTTATTGTAATATTACATAATTCTTCAATATATGCTGCCCAACACGAAACGCTTTTTCTCTATGCTTCCCATATTTTGTTGAAGTGCAGATGAAATATGGCCTACATCTGCATTGTCACGCAATTTTTTTTATGTGGTTGTTTGAAATGTTATTTGATTAATTTGTATGTTCTTTTTGGTAAATTTGTGCTTTAGGTTGTCTTATGAATTCTTGGAATTTACCATTCCAATGCAATGTTTACGAATGTGACATGAATGTGATAAGATGATGGGACCACTCATTTTCTGTGCAAATGCTTGCTTTTCAGGTTGTGAGCAAAATAACACAAAATGGGACCTTGAATTAGGTAACATAGCATAAAACGAAATGTTTTAAGAAATGAAATAAAAATGCAACATAGCGTAACCTAATCTAAATTAACCTCACTTTGGAGAAAAAGTCCCAAAAATAAAATTATAAAAGTGTAAAGCAGTTTATTTTCTGAAAACTTTTAAAATTACAAAACGGCCCATCCTAACCTAACCTAACATCGGCTGCTTTTGAAGAAAAAAATAAGTTCCAAATTACAAAAAAGAAGATTTTTGGGAACAAAAAATTATAGCTAAAAACCTAAACTAACTAACATAATCAAACTTAACCCATTTGTTTGCTTCATGGGGGAAAATGTATGTAATAACTTGTCTTGCTACCACCTTAAAGCACAATAATGCCTTCTTTTCTTTATGAAATGACTGCTTATTAAGATATAAGTACAACTTGAAGTGCTTATGTAAAACAAATGATTTCCCAAAGATATGAATTTAAAATTATTTCAACTTACATCATTCTTCTATATATTTATACTAGGCTTCTTCTATATATTTACCCAAATTACATGCTTTGTGCAGACTCGAAAAGTTGGTTTTTAGTCGTTTGGTACGGCCAAGCAAAAAAAAATTATTATCACAAATTTTAAAATTCCTTGGATTTGGAAAGCTTAGTAGGTGTCTAACTAGGTACCTAAGCATGAGCTCAGTGCAACACTTTCATAAAATGCAACTGGGTTTTGCATAATTTGAGATTGAAGAACAAGTTTGTTCCAAATCAGTCTGTTTTGTTTTGTTGGCTGGACTGATATGTCCGTCCTGGAAACACTAGTGAATGCATGGAATTTACAAAGCTGACTAAGCATCACATCAAAGCCCAGTAACAGCCCACTGGCCACTCACAGACTTCCTCGTTGGGCTTTCGGCTCTAGTATTTGTCACCTCTCGTACCTACCTAAGTGGGTGGGTAGGTAACTTGCTCCTGCCCGACAATTCCGCACATTGCCTTATTTTCATGAATCAATGGGAACATTTGTTGGGCAAAACCTGGCCCAATGTACCTAAAAAATGTATCTCACACAGCGATCTCCATTATAGTAGAATAGACTCCACTCCAAGAAGACCGCATTCCCTGCGCTTCTTATGAAACGAAAGCGCAATATATGGCGATATATGCCAGAGGCATGCTTTTGCCGACCGGTTATAGATCTGTTTTGAAGCTAAAATGTAAATGTGAACTTCAATTTTCACTATAATTACGAGTCACCAATGCATATTTGTTTCCAGTTTTTCAACTTTCCTATTTTCCAGTGGATGAAAGCATCATTTGCACGAAAATAACATACAAAAATACTTCCCAGCTCTACTCAGGTGAGGCACTGCCTTAGTGCCTTACATGGGCTGACCGCCCCTGGTTTCCAAAACGTACTCCTGGAGTCACCTTTGATTAAAGCATGAAATCTCGTGTAAAAAGAGGATTTTACGAAAAGTCATAAAGTTACAGAATAATCGCTCCGAGCATTCATGAGCTACAGATGGAAAACCGCAATGATTGTGATGCTTTGCACCCCCCCCCTCCCAACCGATACTATGGTTAAAGCCCGGCAGAAAATTCCACCTGTTTAGACTGATTACTGAGCGGTGCACTTCTCCCTGCACTAGTCACTTCTAGTGAAGACACTATATAAATATAGTATAAAGGACTACGTTTCGTGAGAGGTTTCGAAAAGATGGCCTCGGGTCCCATTCGAAATTTTCCTGCGCATTAGGAGGATGCCATTAAACATAGGCTGAGACGTCGTCAAACACGAGTAAACTGCCTCTGCCGACGTTGATGAAGAGTGGTAACGTGAGCGCCGGTAGCGGCAACGCCGGACCACTATCTCTCATCGTCGACGATTCCCCGGAGGTGCCACTGTTGCCGCACGTAGCTCGATTTAGCACCGACAATATTGCAGTTCCGGCCGGTGGCCACTGGTGGCGCTCGGCGCCGCATACATAGCACCACATTGCCACGTCCCACGACCGGCGTGACACCCAGCACCACATTGCCACGTCCCACGACCGGCGTGACACATAGCACCACATTGCCACGTCCCACGACCGGAGTGACACCTAGCACCACATTGCCACGTCCCACGACCGGAGTGACACTTAACACCACATTGCCACGTCCCACGACCGGAGTGACACCTAGCACCACATTGCCACGTCCCACGACCGGAGTGACACTTAACACCACATTGCCACGTCCCACGACCGGAGTGACACATAGCACCACATTGCCACGTCCCACGACCGGCGTGACACCTAACACCACATTGCCACGTCCCACGACCGGAGTGACACCTAGCACCACATTGCCACGTCCCACGACCGGAGTGACACCTAGCACCACATTGCCACGTCCCACGACCGGCGTGACACCTAGCACCACATTGCCACGTCCCACGACCGGCGTGACACCTAGCACCACATTGCCACGTCCCACGACCGGAGTGACACCTAACACCACATTGCCACGTCCCACGACCGGAGTGACACTTAACACCACATTGCCACGTCCCACGACCGGAGTGACACCTAGCACCACATTGCCACGTCCCACGACCGGAGTGACACTTAACACCACATTGCCACGTCCCACGACCGGAGTGACACCTAACACCACATTGCCACGTCCCACGACTGGAGTGACACCTAACACCACATTGCCACGTCCCACGACCGGAGTGACACCTAACACCACATTGCCACGTCCCACGACCGGAGTGACACCTAGCACCACATTGCCACGTCCCACGACCGGCGTGACACCTAACACCACATTGCCACGTCCCACGACCGGAGTGACACCTAGCACCACATTGCCACGTCCCACGACCGGCGTGACACCTAACACCACATTGCCACGTCCCACGACCGGAGTGACACCTAAGCACCACATTGCCACGTCCCACGACCGGCGTGACACCTCGCGCCACATTGCCACGTCCCACGACCGGAGTGACACCTAACACCACATTGCCACGTCCCACGACCGGCGTGACACCTAGCGCCACATTGCCACGTCCCACGACCGGCGTGACACCTCGCACCACATTGCCACGTCCCACGACCGGCGTGACACCTCGCACCACATTGCCACGTCCCACGGCCGGAGTGACACCTAACACCACATTGCCACGTCCCACGACCGGAGTGACACCTAACACCACATTGCCACGTCCCACGACCGGCGTGACACACTAGCACCACATTGCCACGTCCCACGACCGGAGTGACACCTAACACCACATTGCCACGCCCTACGACCGGAGTGACAACTAACACCACATTGCCACGTCCCACGACCGGCGTGACAACTAGCACCACATTGCCACGTCCCACGACCGGCGTGACACCTAACACCACATTGCCACGTCCCACGACCGGCGTGGACACCTCGCGCCACATTGCCACGTCCCACGACCGGAGTGACACCTCGCGCCACATTGCCACGTCCCACGACCGGAGTGACACCTCACGCCACATTGCCACGTCCCACGACCGGAGTGACACCTAGCACCACATTGCCACGTCCCACGACCGGCGGGACACTTAACACGCCACATTGCCACGTCCCACGACCGGAGTGACACCTCGCGCCACATTGCCACGTCCCACGACTGGAGTGACACCTCGCGCCCATTGCCACGTCCAACGACCGGCGGGACACCTCGCGCCCATTGCCACGTCCCACGACTGGAGTGACACCTCGCGCCCATTGCCACGCCCCACGACTGGAGTGACACCTCGCGCCCATTGCCACGTCCCACGACTGGAGTGACGTCTAACGCCGACCGCCCAGCTTCCAAGAGGTGTGTGGAGGACACTGTCTGATGAGGGCGTTCGATGCACGGATTTGCTCATCTGAGTTATTTTCGTCAGTTCGATATTTGCCGGTGGTAAGTGTCCAGGTAGGGGGTATGTACTACTTCAGGCTGAGGTCGACTGTCAATGACAGTTGGTGGATGGTCACAGTCACGGCAGTCGCCACCGTGGCCGTCACGTTCGCGGCTGCTGTGGACGTTTTCGTCACGGTCACTATTACACAGAGGTCACGTCCCGGGCAGCCGGCTAGCGATGTCCCGCGGCCTGACATGAGCTGATTTCTCCCGACAAATTGGACAGCGAATTGAAGCGGACGCCGAGCCAGTTTTGAATGGTCGCGATATTACACACTGCTCATGTCCAATCTCCTATTACGGCCAAGAGCTGACACGACTGGAAGTTCTGCTTAAAGTAGTTCAGCGGCATCGGTCAGACTGCGTAGCCGCCGCGATGGCCGCCTTTGGATATATGGTGTAAAGGGTGTGAACTCAAAACATAGTTGACTTGTCGGCGCTGAGCTATGTTGAAGTTTGATATATCTTGTGTGTAGGAGCATATGGTTCAAGCGCATTTTTTTTTATTTCGATCGCTTAATTGTAGAAAAATTTTAATTTTACTCTCCATATTTATTTGCAAATGTAAGTATGGCATTGGCCGGTATGGCCATCCGGAACCGAATGCGATTTCAAACTAGTTCCGGACGACATTGGGTTATGTAGGAAATTGTTCCAACTCCCCATTTTCTTAAGAGTGGGGCGGGCTGTCGATGCCCTCCCTGGTGTACATTCCAAAGTCAGCGTAATCTCCCGATCTTCCCGTCATCGACTACAGGACGGCATATTGAAATAAAATTTCAGTAAGTGGACGACGGCGACAATAATGCACGAAAAAAAGAAAAGCTAGTCGTGATCGGCGAACATGTCCTTTAGAAAAATGAAAATAAAAAATGCCGATCACCGGGGAGATTCCCCTCCAAAATTAGAGGCCAGATAGAGTGTTCATGGCCCTACTAGGGCCATCAACTACGGGAATCTTCGCCAACCGAGCTGGGCAGCAGGACGACCACCTTCATATCCACCAGGTGACAGGACCTGCCATAGCCTGGATGGTGGAATAGTACTGAAATAATATGAGATGAGGCATGGGTGGATTCAAAGAGGCACTGGGGACATGTGCGCAGGGGTGAAAAAAAATGTCGTATCTGCTACAAACTTTTTTCCGAGGTACGTAACTGCTACATGAAAAAACAGGCATCTAGAACATCGTGCTTCGTGTTCTCGTCAAGGCTACTGCAGCCTTGGCTTGTTGTGAAGTAGCCGAAAGTCTGCTGTTCAGAATTGCGTACACGCTGTGCAATATATTTCCGGCACAACTGATACTAGCATACAAAACATAGAACGTCCACAAGAACCGCGGCTACACGATAGAGGAGTCACATCGCCTATCGTACTGACACGAAAAAAGGCAGAACCTGGTGCACTGGTAGGGTATCAGGGCGTCACAGCGTGGGCCATGGCCGTCCGTGTCAACTTGCGAGTGTGATTCATGACAAGAATGCAATCACAAGCACTCACAGACACACGTAACCAATGTCCTCGCAGTATTTATTGACACTATGAAAGCATACCGACAGGTGTACCTACAAGTTAGGTGTACATACACCGACACACCTAATCTGGCACACAATCCTGCAAAATGTTCTGTATGTATGTGAGAAGGCGGATCTAGCCGGGCATTCTTTTTTATGGAACATGTCATCAGCATGAAGCACAGCGAACAAGCAGCGATGGCGTACAGTTACAGTTGCGACATTTTTTGGTGCGCGTGCGCTGTCGAGAGGACGGACCGAGGCGGTAAAAACAGCGGACATGAATAAGGACAATTTCATATTTCCGCGCGCTGTGTGAGGGTGAGTCGCCCAAGCCGATTGCTGTGCAGAAACTTCTTGCTCCGATTAGTATATGACATATATCACATTACATATAACTACCAGACGCATCCCCCCCCCCATCAAGTAAGAAAATACGTCGTCCCGTGCTCACACTAGATGGGATGCCTGCGTACTTTCATTTTGACGCTCGTCTTCCCTCTATGGTGGTTGTTGACTGTCCTGTAGGATTTCACTCAGTTTGAACCATTTGAGGTTAAAGTTCGGTATGCTGTTGGTCACTATGGCGGGATATTTTATAGACGAATAAGATAATCCGAAGACATCTGGTTACGCCCTTGCATTTTTATACTTTGTCTAAACGTTTTTTTACCTTGTCAAACATGATGTTTTGTGCTTACTTGTGTCCAGACCAAATATCCAATAAGAATATTCAATCCGGCCGTTAAGGACAGATAAAGTGTCATCGGCGTACGCCGACAATTTAATGCGAGTGGTATGAAAGTCCTCTTTGGTTGGATTGTCGTGAATGTTTTTGCAGCATCGGCTTAATTCAGGGTACAGAAACAAGCTAGAGCTTCGTGGGGACCCCTGCCTCAGTCCTCGCAAAATCACGCAAGGTTCAGAAAGGCTATCACTTCGCCGGCACTCGCAGCCTCACCGGCTGTCACTGCGCTGGCACTCGCACTTCCGCTGGCATTTGCAGCCCGGTGTATGGCAGAAGACCTAGAAACAACTGCAATGTTGCCCATGGTTGCTGCTTCGACGGCACCGACCGCTGGGAAACCATTTAAATATCACGTAGCTGCATAATGTACTCGGGTGAACACACAGTGTGACGGAGGGCAACATAACATCCCGCGCAATTACATAAAACAAATTTACTCTAAACGCTGCTGTTTGGTATTAAGGGCCAATGGAATTGCAGCCTGCATCTGCAGAATGGCAATGGCATATGAGAAGTGTTCCATGATTGTTTCAATCAGGAAGATATTTCATGACTTGTTTTCAGGAAAATGTATTCTTTGAAATAATACATGAACCTGCAAGAGGCAATGGGATGTTAGAACTAGTGCTTACAAATGAGGGATTTCTGTTGCTAAATGTGAACATAGTAAGTACAATATTATGTGTTTTTCCTTACATGTCAAAAGTGTAGGAATAAATCAAACATGGATTCCAAATGGTGCTAAGGGAAACTTCCTGGATGAAATCAACTGGGAAGAGTTATCGATGGGCTTAGATGCTTATGAAATGTGGAAAATGGAATGCTTATCAAATACATAATAATGACACACATTGCAAGCATTCTGATAATATTATATTTGATTCTGATAATGAAATGCCAATGATGTAGCATAATATGCTTGCAATAACAGAGAGGTCTATCAATATCATCAGAATGATCAGGCTTATAGCCAGCTGAAAACACCGGAACAACCGAATTATGGGGGATTCAAGAGTTAGGCATACTGATGGTTCATTTTATTGTAGGAACTGAAGTAGAATGACCGGAGTCAGCTTCCCAGGGGGCTTTGTAAAGGATGTTGGGATTAGGCTAGGAGTAATGAAGCGAAGTGGGGAGGGTGCAACAGCAACTGTACATGTTGCTATGCGCTAATGATGTAAGAAGAGGTAAAACTGAAGAAACAATACAAGAGTGCAGGGCTTTGATAGGTAGGTTAGCAGGAAGCACGAAGAGATGAGTGTTAACATCATACTCCCCAGGGTGAGTGCAAGTGTAGAATGGTATTCAATGTCCATTGGACTGAACACCAGGGTGGCCAATATTTGCAAGGAGCATGGGATAATGTTCTTAGATCTGTGGAGGGATTTTCTGGGAGGACTGAAATGTTTTCATTTCATTTCATTCATTCAGTAGGGTTCAGGGAAACGAGGCAGGTCATGGGAAAATATAGTTGATAATGTGATGAGTGTTGCAAGCAAGGAAATGAATAGTTTAGCATGTTTTATATAAATCCCAGAAGTGTTAGGAACAAAATTGGGGAACTGCATGCATATATGTCGTCTGAAAAGCTAGATTTGGTATGCATAACTGAGGAATATGTTAATGAAAACATATTTGGAAATAACCTGCAAGAATTTGAATTAGTAGGTTACCGCACACATGCTCATCAAAGGAAGGTAAGGATTTGAGGTGGGCTACTCTTGTATGAGAGGCAAGTAATGAAATGTCATACCAGAGAGGGTAGTGTCCATAGATAGTAGAATCCTTGTGGTTAGATATCATCCTGAAGAATGGAACAAGACTAAGGATTCAGACATTCTATAGGCCACCAGACCAGAATGAAAACATTCACAGGTTGATGTAGGAAGAGACAAATAGGAGAGTGCATGGGAGGACTATATTCTTGGGATGGGAGACAAAATTAGATGTCTAATCAAGTCAAGAAGAAGCTTCATGACTTCTTTTGATAAATATCTCTTCTTTGACGTGATACATGAATCTACAAGGGGAAATTAAATAGTAGAACTAATGCTTACAAATGAGGAAAATTGTGTGCAAAATGTGAGCACAGGGGAGACCTTTGGTAATAGTGAGCACAATATCACATGTTTTTTCCTGACATGTTGGAAGTGTAGTAATCAATAAAACATGGATTCCAAATTTTGTCAAAGGCATCTTCCTGGATGAAATCAACTGGGAAGTTGGGTTTGGATGCTTATAAAATGTGGAGAATGGCAAAAGACAAACTGTTTCAAGGTCAGGATAGGTTCATTCTTAATATACAAATTAGATGAAACAAGGTTAAGCACCCCTCATGGCTGATCAAGTCAAACATTTACTACTCAAAGAAGCAAGCATTTAAGAAACTAAGAGATCTTAACTCTGAGGCAAACCTAGAATCATATAGTTGGTTGGTTGGTTATTGGTTTCACGACACGTCGACCGTTGAGTCATATAGCGTCGCCAATCTCTCACGCCGATTGGTCGCGGGCGAAGAGTAGCGACGGGTCTATAATCATATAGAATGGCTAAAAATATAGCTTGGTGTGTTAGGGCATCAAAGACTGGCTGAACTTAACTTAGCTGAAGAATGGTGAGCAGGCAATGCTAAGTGATCCTAAAGCTTGTACAGATTTAGGTGTAAAGAGTGTAGTGTATGACCACTAGAGGTGGATGGGGAAATGGTGGTTGGTGATTGCAATGTAGTTGAGTCCCTTAGCAAGCAATTCCCATCAGTCTTAACTAAAGAGAACCCAGGTGCATTTGAAACCACTGACGTCCATAAAGTTGGCAGGAGTTCGATATTCATATTCAGCAGACATCGACGACCCCTCCGATTTCCACCAAATCTTGCACATCGACATAGCATGGGCTTCTGAACACACACACCATAGCGTTTCGTGGGGAATAACATTTTCTGACCTCCAGAGGTCAAAATGTTAATGAATGTACCATGACGTGTACAATGAAGTTATCGGCATGCATCCGACCCTGCTGATCATAACACATAACTAATCGTACGGCATTCAATGCAAGAAATGGTTGACAAATCCAAGCATCCGGTGCATTTGATGATAACACCGCACTAATAACCCGATGCCCCAAGCAAGAACTGGTTGACAGGTAATAGAGCATCACAATTTTCACTTTTTCCTTCAATAGTTAATTTCCCATTGCTTTAACATGGGATCCTATGGATGATCAAAACCACGACCCCTTAGATTTTCCCAAAAATTGCACCATGTGTGCCTCATTAGGTATTACATATGTGATGTCAAGCATTATGCGGGGCATTACAAGCTGTGACCTACAAAGGTTACTGTGTGGGCACTGAATATCAAGCTAAGGGAATTAAGAGGATTTTAAAAATAAATAACGATGCCATATACATAAATAGGAGTCCTATCGAAACATCAGGTACATTTGATCGTAACACGGAACTAATAACACGGTATCCCACGCAAGAACTGGTTGACAGGTAAAAGAGCATCATAAATTTCACTTTTTCACTTAATGGTTAATTTATCATAGGCTTCATAGGCTAACACGGGACCCTATGGAGGATCAAAACCACGACCCTTTAGATTTTCCCCAAACTTGCAGCATGTGTGCCTCATTAGGTCTTACATATGTGATGGCAAGCATTCTGCGGGGCATTGTAAGCTGTGAACTACAGAGGTCACCGTGTGGTCACCGAATATCAAGCTAGGGGAATTAAGCGGAATATTTGAATAAATAACGATGCCATATACATAAATGGGGATCCTATCCAAGCATCTGGTACATTTGATCATAACACGGAACTAATAACACGATACCCCAAGCAAGAACTGGTTGGCAGGTAAAAGAGCATCACAAATTTCACTTTTTCACTTAACGGTTAATTTCCCATAGGCATGGAAACATATGGAGGATCAAAACCACGACCCCTTTACATTTTCCCCAAACTTGCAGCATGTGTGCCTCATTAGGTTTTACATATGTGATGTCAAGCATTCTGCGGGGCATTGCAAGCTGTGACCTGCATAGGTCACCGTGCGGTCAACGAATATCAAGCTAAGGGAATTAAGGTGAATATTTGAATAAATAACGATACCATATACATAAATGTCAGTCGTATCCAAGCATCTGGTACATTTGATCATAACACGGAACTAATAACACGGTATCTCGAGCAAGAACTGGTTGACATGTAAAAGAGCATCACAATTTTAACTTTTTCACTTAATGGTTACTTTCCCATAGGCTTTAACATGGGACTATATTATATCCTGCGTCTATCAGAGTCTATTCTATACCTCTACCAGAGATCCACAAGCATCCAGTTTCGGACCTGAAATTTGTGCTGCTCTTTTACCTCTCAACCAGTTCTTCCTTAGGGTACCAGGTTATTAGTTCCGTGTTATGATTAAATGCCCGGGATGCTTGGATAGGACACCCATGTATGCATATGGTATTGTTGTTTATTCAAATATTCCGCTTAATTCCCTTAGCTTGGTATTCGGTGCCCACACGGTGACCTCTGTAGGTCACAGCTTGCAATGCCCCGCATAATGCTTGACATCACATATGTAAAACCCAATGAGGCACACATGGTACAATTTGATGCAATGATGCAATTTTGTGGAAAATCTAAGGGATCGTGGTTTTTGATCCTCCATAGAGTCCCATGTTAAAGTCTATGGGAAATTAACCACTGAGTGAAAAAGTGAAATTTGTGATGATCTTTTATCTCTCAACCAGTTCTTCCGTGGGGTACCGTGTTATTAGTTCCGTGTTATGATGAAATGTACCATATGCTTGGATTGGACCCCCATTTATGTATATGGTATCGTTATGTATTCAAAGATTCTGCTTAATTCCCCTAGTTTGATATTCGGTGACCACACGGTGACCTCTGTAGGTCACAGCTTGCAATGTCCCGCAGAATGCTTGACATCACATATGTATGACCTAATGGTGCACACATGTTGCAAGCTTGGTGAAAATATAAGGGGTCGTGGTTTTGATCCTCCATAGGGTCCCATGTAAAAGCCTATGGGAAATTAACCACTAAGTGAAAAAGTGAATTTTGTGATGCTCTTTAACTGTCAACCGGTTCTTGCTTGGGGTACGGTGTTGTTAGTTCCGTATTATGATCAGATGTACCGGATGACTGGATTTGCCGATCATTTCTTGCCTGGGATACCGTGCGATTAGTTCTGTGTTATTATCAGCAGTGTCGGATGCTTGCCGATAACTTCATTGTACACGTCATGATGTCATGATATTCATTAATAATTTGGTGGAAATCGGACGGGTCGTCGATTTCTGCTGAATATTAATATCGGACTCCTGTCAACTTTATGGACGTAAGCCACTGAAGGCTGTGCTATGGCAGGTGATAGGTTTGAAGATCTTATAACTGCAGAAGAAGTGGAAAAAGAGTTGAAGAAAATGCAAGCATAATAATGCTGCTGGACTGAATGATATGCATGCTAGGGTCTTAGTAAAGTGTGTTCAAGTTTTAGCAGTTCTCCTGGATATCATTCTCAGGCAGTCTATGGAGTATTCTGAAGTATCTGAAGATTGGTGAAATGGAAATGTAGTACCCATTTTAAAGAAGGAAGTATGAAGTGTGTAGGAAACTGCAGGTCAGTCAGTTAGACTTTAATAGTTTTCAAGGTGCCGGAAGAACTGGTTAAAGAAAAGGTTCAGACTCACTTAGATAGGTACAACCTTTTAAGGGATACTCAACATGGATTTCAAACATTTGAATATTTATAATCTGTGACACCAGAATCTCAGTTTGCATTTTCAAGTGAAACTTGAGCACTTTGTTACAGAGTGGTCCATGCATAAACAACACCATGCAATTTCAAAAATGGGAGTATCATCTTCTGAAGAGGATAATGTTGACAAAAAAAAGAACAAAAATATAGGAATGGCTCATTTTTCAATCCCACACCTCCCCAGGAAGAGCTAGACATGCTGCTATTTTCTTCATTTTGTGATATGAATTATGGATAGGTGAAGTACGTAGGTATCTACTTGCCCTATGACAAAGAAATCCCACCTTGTGAGCAACATTAATTTAGTGAGCCTGATACTGTTTGCCAAAAAGAAATGGAGATAGACATCACACAAAACATTATCCTGTCCACAAAATTACCCTCTCATTTGGCTCATTTGTATTTTTAAAATTGATGCTTGACAATTAACTGATCAGTGATTACTCAAGATTTGCTTGAAAGTACAAACCAGATTGTGAAGTAGCAAGCTTGAAGGAAAATATAATCTCTGTATTTGATAACCGAACAATTATTGGTAAATTTGTGCGTAAAGGTGCTTTATGAATTCTTGGAATTTAGCTTTCCAATACAATGTTTATGAATGTGACAAAGATGATGGGACCTCATTTTTGGTGCGAATGCTCTGTGAGCAAAATACCACCAAAATTGGCTTTGAGATTGGTAACATAGCATTTTTTTATTTATTAAATAAATTGTATCCGAGTTCTTGCTGGGGTGGCTTTATGAGTCAGGGTCCTATTGCTAAGCACAGCTTGTTGCGTGAACCCCGGCCCCATCATCCGATCAATTAATTCCAGTTCAACGGCATAATTTTGCCGAAAGTTTAACGTGCCGTCAATGCACCGACACGGCCGCCCGGTAGCTCGTCCCCGGCCTTGTTGGGCCAGCTGCCAACTGACCCTCCCAGCCGGGTGCTAAATGCGAGCGCGCGAAGCGACTCGAACCCTGTGTCGCCAGGACAGGGGAGACCAGAGCAGGCCAGCGCTCTAACCAACTGCGCTACCGGGGCGGCATATAAACTAAAGTTGAAAAAGTACAATCAAAATGCAATCTAACATCATCTAGCCTAACCTGTTGGAGAAAACAAAATTCCCAAAAGCAAAAAAGTAAAAAGTAAAAAAGTAAAACTTCTTATCGCAAAATTTCCAACTATAAAAACCTAACTAACCTGACCAGACCTAATGAAATTTAACCCCCTTGTTTCCTTTATGGAGGTAAAATGTGGGCAAAACTTGTCCGGAAATTTGTTTAAATTGTTTTTTGTTGTAATTTTTATTTCGAATACCGGCTTTATGAATATGCTAGGATGATGGGACCACCTATTTTCCGTGTAAATGCTTACTTTTCAGGTTGTGAGCAAAATATTGACAACAAGGGGGCTTTGAGTTAGGTAACAGCGTAAACAGAAATGTTTAAAAAAAAAATGTATTCAACATAACCTAACCTAATTTAGCCTACCTACCTCTGGAGAACAGAAGAAAGAATAAAAAAAAATCTAGCAATTTATTTTCTGATAATTATTTCTGAAAAAAAGAAATCCAACCCAGCATAAACTAACCAAACCTAACAGAAGCTGCTTTTGAAGAAGAAAAATCGAAATTTTGTTTGAACATTTGAGCGATTTTTTTTCGGGGGGCAACTTTTCGTTATTATCGTGCTCTAAGGTAGTAACAAGAAACGTTTTTACACGTATTTGCCTCCATAAAGCAAACAAATGGGTTAGGTTTGGTTAGTTTAGGTTAGTTTAGGTTTTTTAAGTTGGAAAATTTGCTTAAAAAACTTCCAATTAAAAAAAATCAAGTTGCACAGAAAAAAGTGGTCCCATCATCTTAGCAACCTTCATAAATATGGCATTCTGAAGGAAAAAAAACATCTCTTAAGACAATAATACCAACTTGTCTTGGTGTACACGTCATAGCATAATAATGTAAAAATTTTAACTCTTCATCCAGGATTACAGAGTACAAATCCAACCCAATCATCAGCAGGGCACACACAGCAAAGAAGTGCTACGTGCACCACATCAACCTTGGCTCAGTGTACCAGCACACACTAGTACAGCACAGGTCCTTGGTGCCTTTCTTCACACACTGATAAATCAAAATGCATACAAGATCAAGAACAGGCATTGATTTCTGAAAATTATTGGTGAGGGTCAAATGCATGGGAGAGCCCCAGTGGATTGGGGGCACACTCCATATGGTCTCATGTTAAAAGTAAAACTTATTTTTGGGAAAAACCAACTTTGAGGGGGCACTTGCCCTCGGTTGGTTATTTGGGCTGAGGGGCGCATCGACTGCGTTGGTCATACAGCGCCCAGGGCACTTGCCCTCTCAAAAGCATATAAAGCAACACCCCTGAGATCAAGCCATCAAGATGACCATAGGCACTAGCTTGCAGACTAGCATCAGTATAAACATGTACACAAAATTGGTAGGTACCTAGGTAGGCAGGTAGGTACCTACCTAGTGCGTAGGCACCTAGGTAGGTTCTTACCTAGATACCACTAACATTGAAGTTAGCCGCTTTGACCTTCGATCTGCCCCGTACACCAGCAGGCATATGCAGCACGCATTAATTGCACAACACTCACCTGGCGAAAAAAAATGATCCATTTCACCGAAGACTTTCACTGGTAGGCCACCATTGCGTCCTTTATTATGCCGAGTCATGCTATATCTAACACCACGAAAGAAGCACCCATCGTATCCGCACTGGACGATCCGCCTGGACAGGACAGATCCTTTGAACGCGGCTTCGCGACAATACAAACCAATATATCACTTCAGCCGTCCGCGGGTGCACGGGTATTAAAACCAGGGCGGTGAGAATACCGGAAAGTCCGAGTTAACGCCAGTACGCACTTCTTTAGTTATCTTGAGTCCGCACGACTTCAGCTTCAAAATGAACCTGGCGCTCAAACGGCGAAAAAACGAACTCGACGCGGAACTCAAGTTATAGTGCTGCAATTTATTGTCATATATCGTATTCTGTTCGCTGAAAAATCACATTCGTAAAGTAAAATGTTGGAAAACAGTAACACTACATCGGAAAGTAAGAAATTAAACAGGAATAACTAAATATATCTTCATTAGTGAATTTTGTTTTCAACACAGAAACATCATGCACCACTTTCGAGTCACAGAATGCAACTGATACGATTCGGATTTTGTACTTCCGGTCACGAAATGGTGTAATCATCTACAATAGCCGAACCACCTCAGTTCAGTCAAAGTTTGTCAAATACTTCGCTCTATGACGAAGATCATGACTTGTCTCATCTTCGTCCTTGTCTAGTTATAGTCTAAATTTGAGTTGTACTGGCTATCGCATAACTTCTATAGGAAATGGGGTCGTGTGTCTGTGAAAAGACCATGGGCCAGTAGCGGATCCAGGACGGCATTTGGGGGAGTGTGCCCCTCCCCCCCACTCTGGTAGAGATGTGGCTTCTCTTCAACTGAAAAATGGCCTCCATTCAGGACACTGGAATGCACCCGCCCTTCCCCCGCTCCAGGGTGAATATGTCTCACGAAACCAGGGGCCAGGGCCAAGTCCGTATCCTTGAGATATAATTTGAACTTAAATTAGAAACCGACAAATTAGCATTCGTAGGGTACCAGGCCGCGGGGACCCAGCCCCCCAGACCCACCTGGATCTCCAGCAATGCCCCGCTCCACGGTTTTTTTTCAGCCCGTGGCGCCACTCGTATAAAAATCGTCACATCTGAAGAAACGGCTCTTCTCCAGAACAAGTCCCCCTCGCCCCCACGATCAAAAATATCTGGATCCACCCCTACCAAGGGCATATTTAAAAATCCACCAAGGGGGGGGGGGCAATGATCTCAAAGAGCGGCGGTCTCCGTCCAGGAAGGGCGCCAAACCGGCCGTAGGGGCAGCCGTATCCTTGACCAAGCTTTCCTCAAAATGACACTTTCGGCCAAAACGCTTTGTAGTGATGCACTCGAGAGACTGGTGCTACGTCTGTCAGGGTTCGTGACGGCTCACATGGGCGTTGCCAGCGGCCAAGAGTGGGGGGGGGACTTAAACCAGGGCCCGCTCCAGCAAGGAACGTACTTCACCCCTTAATCAATTTGGTCCCGCCCATTTCCTCCATGTATTGTTCCTCCCAAATAATTTTCAGAAGCCAACACCTCTGTTTCGGTGGTTGGGGTGGGGAGCAAGAAGGCCCACCCCACTCCGGGATACTCCCAAGGTTTTCAATTTTAAGTCATTGGTAGGCGGAACTAGTGGAGAAGTTGGAGGCGGCGTCACTGTCCAGTCTAGGGCCCTGGTCAGTGTGATTCTGCGACGCGTTTCTCCACTGAAGGGACGTATCTGCTACGAACCGGGGTTTGCGAGTTTGTAATTGTTTTTGTCCCCTGTATGTGCCCCGCACTCACGGAAAGGCGGCGCCCATCTGACTGGAAAAAGATGCCACTCCAGGGATGATCAAGTGCACGCCTCGAGATGTCCTTAATCAGTGGCTCCCTCTGGAAAATAGCGCCCATCCAAGCAGTGTCGCCTCCTAATCAAAATTCATGGATTCGCTCTTGGGATGAGATGACACATCAGCCCCAGTCCAGCAAATATATCAGACCTTTTCACAACGCTACCGAGTCTGAGAAACACTATGGAAAATAGTGGCGAGCCCAGGTACAATAACAGCCTGGAATGTGCCAACTTAATAGAGGTGGTACATGTAAGGACTGGAAAGCCCGACCAGCACGGTCGGTCAAACTCAGGAGCTTTTTGACTGATTTGTGGTATATATATGGGGTTTCAACCTGTCTTCGGTCAGTTCATTGTAATATTTGAACTAAATTTTTTTCAATATAATTATTTTTAATGTAATGATAACAATTATTATATACATTGTAAAGCCAGCTTCGATATTCCATCTTGCTGTTTTGTCCGATGTTTTCAACCATCTGAAGGTACGTCCTTAATACATATTTATACGATATTTGGCATGATAATTGTTAAAAACAACCGATCATCAAAGATATCGATCAATAGCTCAAACGAATCAACGACATGCATTTTCACACGCAAAACCTGCAATAGGAATCAAACCAAGAAATGTTTCAATTGATTTCACTACATATCAAACACTTATATGTTTAGCGTCAGGTCAAATTGTTCAATTCATGACCAAACTCAATTGACTAGCATTGTACCACATGGTGGTAAAATGATATAGCAGTACCATAGGCGTACCCAGGAGGCGGTAGGGCCTGGGTATCGTTAGTGTTCGATTTTTATTTGTTTTCGGAGCCTGCAAATCCGAAAATAAACAAAAGCTCCCCCAAAAGGCGCTTGCACTGAAGAGATCACCCTGAAAATAATGCTTAAATACTACTCAGCGATCAAAGCCAAACACAAACCGAGAAGCTTCGTCCATTACATTAATCATTCCATTTCTATTACATTCCATTCCACTATCATTAAGAAAATCTGAGTTCAGCCCTGAACAGAACAATTGTTTTTTTAATGAGTATTCTACAGTCGCATGAATAATCTACACAGGGGTGTTGTTTTATATACTTTTGAGGCGGCGGATGCCCTTTCAATGTTTACTTCCACCAATAATTTGAACTTTTAACATGGGACCATATCGAGTGTGCCCCGCAATCCGTTTCGTCCTGCCCATTGCCTTCATGTATTCCCCAAATCATTTTCAGAAATCAAACCCATGAATCTGCATTATGTTCTCCAAATGTGCTCATTCACAACGCAAGCAAAGCAACAAGCCTTGTCTTGCTTTTGTCTTTTGCATGAGCAGTCCTCCATAGTTAGCAAAAATATTTAGAAACAGAACATCTCAGAAAATACTAACCTCATTCTAAAAAAACAAACAGTGAAAGTGTCACCATGTGCAAGGCTTCATTCATTCGTCTTTGAATAAGATGTAAGATGTTGCACACCACATCTAAAATGTGTATCGCACCATTATGATATACACAATTCAAAAGTACAGTATTCTTCAGTCCTCGAAATTCATATTGTGTACATCCAATGCAATCCATGTCTCATGATTAAATTGTTTGTCCTTACAACCAAAGTGGGAAGCTTGCCTTCAAGGTTCGGAGTCAGAGTACTTTCTGGCGAGGCCGATTTTTTCCTTGGCTGAGGAAAAGTGTCATATGCCAGGACCAGGGCTTTAATGTTAAGCCGGGTTATGTGGACCCCGGTGTTAAACTACTCAAGGCACATCAAGTACTAGCAATGTGGGGTATCTGGTGGGAAGCGCAACTTGGCAAACAAAGACACTGGTATAGCCGGCAGATACAACATATGAAACACTCACATACATACATTACTTTGGACAATACATTTTAAGAGTGACCAGTATGACTTCCTCTGCCTGTCTCCTCTGTTTAGTGTTTTCTGTTTCAGAGCCGGAGTACATTTTCGCAAAGGTAGCCATGAGCCACTTCCGGACACATTTTTTAGTGTCGTCCAATCTCATAAAAATTCCAGTGCCAATCTCCGGATAATACTCAACGGAGCTGAATCGCATCGATCCTACCTCCGAATCCCGGGCCACCTAAATATTCAAGGAAACGAGCAAGCAGATGGGCTTGCAACGCGAGCCCCAGCATCCATCAGGTGTCGAAAAAAAAACTTCACAAGCTCACAGACAACATCTTGCAGAAAAACGGCATTCTCTGAGGATGGGAGGCATAATTTATCTCCCTCAATGTCAGTCCTTTCCGCTCTGCAATCTCTGTACATTTCTCACTTCTTGAAGTCGGCACAACGTATATAAACAAAGCTGCTCCACCTGCCAGTCGGCTGGATGGACCTGCAGTGGGACTCATAGCCCAGATGCCAAACACATTTTGTCTCACGTCCTGAATTCCAAACATTATGGGGCTAAGGATGACATAAAACAGCTACTTCTTATGATATATACAAGCTGACTTGCGAACTGTCCAATATTTGTAGAAGCACCTTGTACAGAGTCGTGTGGCCATTTGTTTCAGGTTAACATAAACATACCATTCGGTTTCATAAGTAGGCATTAAATAGGCATTACAATGGCTTAACACAGACCAACAATAGGACAAAAGATGATTTTTTTTTACAGAACAAATACCAAGCTCTGTAAGCTTTGATATGCTCGAACGCTCTAACTAGGCTGCAAAAGCAAATATCACTACATTGTACTTACAATCATGCTGAGGTGCTTTGTATATTCGTCATTGTTTCAAAAATAGTCGTGGTTTCAATGGGAACCCGGATTTCATCCCTCTGCGCTCAAGTCCCTTGAGGATACATTTCTGAGTGCAGGAGGTATGAAGAAAAAAATTAAAAAGAGAAATTGAGTCCGAATTCTTGCTAGAGCTTGGCTTTATGCTAGAGTGGCCAGGGTCCTATTGCTAAGCAGAGCCTATTGCGTGTACCCTGGCCCCACCATCCAATCCATGAATTCTAGGTCATCAGCAGAATTTTGGCCGATAATTTAACGTGCCCTCCATGCATCGACACGGCCGCCGGTAGCCCGTCCCAGGCCTCATTTGGCCAGTTGCCAACTGATCCCCTCAGCCGAGACCAAATGCGAGGGCGTGAAGCGATTCGAACCCTGTCTTGTCAGGACAGGGAAGACCAGTGCAAACCAGCGTTCTAACCAACTGAGTTACCGATTCGACAAAAGGACTAATGGAAAACAAAATTAGGGCTGCTTATGTGGTTAGCCACAACTCACGAACAATCAACCCAACATATTGCCGGGAACGCCCTGTGTCCATGTGATATCATATTCAGTAAATACCGATCAAGCGTCCACCTGGAATTCAACAGTTCACACTGCTATTTACGATGCACGTAATATTTACTGCCGGTCATGCGAGCTTTTTTCGGATTAACCCAGTCTACATTTGCTTTTCAGCAACCATATTCTTTTCAGGGTTATCCAACCGGTATATGTCGATACGAAATGCACAGCCTCGAGATTATACTGGTGAACGAGGTGGTTGCTTCAACCAGTAATTTATATTTAAACGGACTGAGAACGACTTTATTTGAGCGCATTGTGTTATAATCATTGAAAGATTATCCTGACATTCAGAATCGTACGGAAATCTGGACAGAGTTACATATTTATTTCAGTCGTTCTGCTATCCACCTCACGAGACAACCAGCCTTGTAGGGGTGATAGAACTACACTGCATCCCGTAGCTATTGTGTCCACTCAGGCAGAATCCAAACGCAGTTATTGTTCGGCTTTTTGATAGGCACTTCGATACCTCCTATTTGCTAAGAGGACACCTTAGCAACCTTACCTTGACTGTGTTCAAGGTATCCATACGCTTGAAAACTGATTGCACTGGATTAAACGTAATCCGACGATTCCGCGCTAAATGGTCATCCATGGACCAAAGTTGACCTCAGCGTGACCTGTGATATCCCAGGTCACGTTCAAAGTCGATTATGACAAAATTATTTGTTCTACAATAATTATTATTTATATTATTATTATTATTTATATTATATATTTAATATTATATATATAAATTATAAAAAAAATATATATATATAGATATATTTTTTTATTTCATTTATATATACATTTATATTATTTGTACAAAATTATTGCTACTACCCATTCAGGTAGTAGCAAGTAAGCAGAATAATGAAACTACTTGACATCGTCCCAGGATGCAGCGAAGCATCTCTGGCCGTTATGCCTCAAAGGCGTGCCGACTCCCAAGTGCTACTGCCCCGTGATGTCCTTTAGACACGGCTCCGGTCAGGTGGCGAAGGGCGGTTTGGGCTGTGAGGAGTTGCACTGTGAAGTCCCATTTTAATGGTTACTTGGTGCCACCTAAATGAGACAACTTGGTCAAATGTTGACATTTGGAAGAAAACTGTAATGTCGCAGGTCAAGCTGAGGTCAACTTTAGTCTATAGCAGATCATTAAAGGCGGAAGAATCGCTTTATTATGCTCAAATCATTGCAACCGGGTGGTAATTGTTTTCGGTATATATTGGAATACTATAAAGGCTCCTCAGCAAATGGAAGGAAGCAAGGTGCACCAAAATAGTAAATGGCTATGGCAAGGTGCACCGAAATACTAAATGACCATAGCAAGGTGCACCGAAGCAATAAATGGTTATGGCAATGTGCACCAAATTAATAAATGGCTACGGCAAGATGCACCGAAATAATGAATCACTATGGCAAGGCACCTCGAAATAATAAATGGCCATGCTTTCATTTATGTGCAGCATGAGTGTGTACACCGAGGACCTGACAACTTACTCTGAGCAAAGCCAAAGCTAGATCTATACCTTTGCATATATTATAACCCCACATATTTGTATAACCTCGGACAATGGTGCCTGTTTCTCTAGATTGCGAGTTGCAGCAGCTGGAGAGATTCGTTAATCGGATCGAAATCCCCCACGATTCCCAATGTTAGAAATCAAACAAATGTATGGTTACTATGACGGAGACGAGCCACTCGAATTTATCAAACTAGGCTGCTGCAATGAAGCTGAAAATTATGTCGCTTTAACCTGGAGAAATCACTCTGAATGTACGCATTTCCTGTTGGGCGTCGGACGATCCCGGCCTTAGGAACGATAAATTGAAATCCAGTTCCGCACAACCCTCAGCGATTGGCTCTGTGCAATTTCTCATCTCGTGTTCCCAGTAGAAGGACAGGGATACATAATGAATTATGCCAGCTGACTGCATACATAAATAGGCGCATTAGCGGAACATAATCGGATCGTATAGTGTGCACTGGAGCGAGTTCAGAACATGATTTGTAATCTAACTTGGAGTGGCAAATAGTCAAGTAGTGGCAAATCCGCAAATAGTGACCGTGGACCAAGTCTCGTGACTACCAAGTGCCCACATACGACAGAAGCGAAGCCAGACGATATAATGGTAAATGTTCTTACCCTTTCACCGCGTTTCCTTTACATGCGTTTCCTACCTCTCACACCTTACCCTTTCCATCTTCAGTAATACTAACTCTGTTCCACACCTTCATACGCATAATTTGGGGAAAGAAGTGGTGGACATTTTCACAATACATATATATATATATATATATATATATATATATATATATATATATAGTTTTTTTCGCCAGCACCACATAAGCTGGCGAAAAAAAGCTAGCAAAACCTTTCTCAGAAATGTTAGGATAGGTAAGTGATAGCCACATAAGGAATGCGGACGACTCACTAGGTAGAAAGATATACTTCACCAGCAAAAAAGTGGCAAATTTTGACATGAAATCCTTGTTCACGGATGTCCACATCGGGGAAGCCATGGTGGGCGCTGCATGACCGACGCAGTCGATGCGCCCCTAAACCCCAATAACCAACCAACCGGGGAAGCCATGGAAGCGGTTTCTTGGGCCTTAGACATGTCAAATAATTTGGAGCTCCCGGTGCCCAAGTCATTTCACACAGCTTGTGTGTATATGTGTAGAATTTGGAGCACTACAATTTCAGGGGGAAGAATATCGCCAAATCGGTGGCCTTACCGTGGGCTCACCACTGTGTCCTGTTCTGACATGTTTGTTTATAGAAACCCTCGAGGCAGACAATTACACATCTATGCTTGGCCCTAACTCCCTTTGGCTGAGACAGGTAGAAATGTTGTTGATCATGATATTGATCTCGATGCGGTCAACACAAATAGTAATAGCGTATATCCATCGATTAAATTCACGTTAGAAAAAGAAAAAGAAAACGATAATGAGGCCGAAATTCATTACTATGGAATTACATACTACGAAATTCACTACTTCTCAAGTCATAGCCATGAAACAAAAGCAGGGGTTCCAATGGGTTTTTTTCTTAAGAGCTTATATAATGTGCAGTCCTGAGTGCCTCGCAAACTAATTATCTTTCATCCAGGAGCCTTTCAAGTTGCTGAACTATGCATAGGGTCCGATAGTGAAGCCTCTCTCGATTAAAATACAAAATTAACATCAGTCTCTCAGCAGGGGTCAAAATCAAAGACATAGTAAAGAAAGCGGTTCGCAACGTGAACGAGAAAAGCATAGTCTACAAAACTCCCAGCGCATGAGAATGTGGAAAAATTTACTATGGGGAAACGGGGCGGGGGGCTATGGGCATTGGGGAACATCGTTCAGATCTCAGATATCATATTCATAGACTCTAATAATATGGCGACGCATGTTGATGAAGAAGGCTATCTCCCAAACTGGAAAGAAGCATCTGTTCTCAGTGGTGGACTTGGAAAGGGGTGTAGGAAGACGGTGGAATCCTCGTATATTGCCAGACGTGAGAACATCAATGGTATTTTTGGTAGTTTCAAGATTGCAAGTGCTGTAGCGAAACTGATTGTGGAACATGTTAAAAAGGGTAGGCTGAACATACTGTCGTATTAATTTGGTCGTTATGGTCGTTATTTGGTCGTTTTCAATTTTTGTTTCACTATTTGGTTTATTCGGTGTCAGCGCAGGCAAGCATAGTCTAGTTCATGTCTCGTGACCTGCGTTGAATAAAAAGATAAGCGTTAAATATCCTCATGCGTGTAAATCATCAGGGAGGAAGCTTGAGAAAGGCGTGAGCCAAAACGTTGCTAATAAAATTATGCTCTCATTGCTTTGTGTTAACACACACACACACACACGCACGCACACACACGCACAGGCACACGCACACGCACACGCATACGCACACGCACACGCACACACGTGTGTGTGTGTGTGTGTGTGTGTGTGTGTGTGTGTGTGTGTGTGTGTGTCTGTGTGTGTGTGTGTGTGCGTGTGTGCGTGTGTGCGTGTGTGCGTGCGTGCGTGCGTGCGTGCGTGCGTGCGTGCGTGCGTGCGTGCGTGCGTGCGTGCGTGCGTGCGTGCGTGCGTGCGTGCGTGCGTGCGTGCGTGCGTGCGTGCGTGCGTGCGTGCGTGCGTGCGTGCGTGCGTGCGTGCGTGCGTGCGTGCGTGCGTGCGTGCGTGCGTGCGTGCGTGCGTGCGTGCGTGCGTGCGTGCGTGCGTGCGTGCGTGCGTGCGTGCGTGCGTGTCTGTGTCTGTGTCTGTGTCTGTGTATGTGTCCTTGTCTGTGTCTGTGTCTGTGTCTGTGTCTGTGTCTGTGCCTGTGCCTGTGTCTGTGTCTGCGTCTGCGTCTGTGTGTGTGTGTGTGTGTGTATATACATATATATGTAGATATGTATATACATAGTCAGTAACCATATATACAATCGCTACCACACAGCCGCAGTACAATATGTCGAATTGCAGAAACTGGTCAGATCCGGACAAAGAGTCCGATGTCCCCGACATCCGAGTCCAATATCCCAGACATCAGAGACATCCACCGAGTGGAAAATGGAAACGAGTCAAGTATTTGGTTAGTGCAACATGAATCGGCACGGAGTGGAGCAACGTACGTAAATTATGCCATGGAAAGGTAGTAAAATCAGTTACCTGTACCTGAAACGCCGAGTCTCCACGGATATGGAGGCGTTCAACTTCTGCATCAGCACCATCACGATGCAGATAAACAGCACTGCGTTCACCTGCAGCAGACAAGTCTAATCAGTTCGCCATCAGCGTTATTACCATTGTCAACGCCACCGTCGCCGTCAATGTCGCCTTCACCGGCGCCCACAGTCATTGTCAGTAGCACTGCAGAGGCGGCAGTTTTAACGATAGTCATGTATTATCGGGAAGCACTACCGGCATCATAATCGTGCTCCTAATGAAGGACGTTTGCAATGCGCGAATTGGTGTTTAGCCAGCTGTTGGTAGCCGTGCTGACCACGGATGTGTTTGGTTCGCTCAAACACCCCAGCGGCACGTTCGTTGCATACAAAAGAGGCTTCAATGTCTGCTACGGTAGTAAACACCGATTTTTGGGGTGCAATATAAAACTCGCAAAAGGAAAATTGTGGTGCAAGAACTTTGCACAATTAGCGCAAATCTGACGACGCTTTCTACACAACCATGCCTTCATGGCTTTAGCCTACTTTCCGAATTGATCTAGTTGGAGCCTTCCACGACAAATCGGCCGCTATACTGATAATTTAACACCCCGATGTGTGAAAGAAAATGCGTTTATAGGATTATCTTGCGCGCCAAATCTAGCTGTGAAATGTTGAGCTCCGCCAGACTTGTAACAGAGTTTCCATAAAATAGCACTTTTGACTGTCCCGTAACTATAAATGATGTGACCCCGTAAGCCAGCCGACCGTAAATGTACCGTAAATGTATACCGTAAATGTAACGCCTCACGAGCCTGAGCCGGCTGGCGGCTCGCTGCCGGTCTGTGCCGCGGCAGAGACCGGACGTCGGGTCAGAGTCCAATTCGCGGCCGACGCGGCTGCACCTAGTCAACGCTTTTACTGGGCCGACGGCCGCCGTCTGCGGCGTAGATCCTGGAGCCGGCGGCCCCCGCCGGAGAGTCGTCTCTGAGCAGCCAGGCGACGCGAGTCTGTATCGCTGGCGGTCGCGCGTTCTAAATTAATAACATATTTCGGCCTCAAATTCAACAGTAGGTAATATCACGGTTGTTCGTCGGCGCGGAACATTTTTAGGTACGAGTTTTCTGGTGTTTGACTGCTGCTGTCTATTCGCCGCTGCACAATACAGACAGTGCAGAGAACTTTGGAACTTTACGACCGGAGTGACGCGGACGCGAGATCCTACTAGACTATTACGTAACCGATATAGAAACTTTCCTACAGAGTAACGGCGTAGGAGTTATAGCCTCAGGCATGTTTGTGAGGTCACCCTGTAAGGGTATATTTGAATGATCATATCACCATTACACAACATTGCAATTACAATAATTCGTACAATATTTAACTCGGAAATGTCCCCGATGTCAAGTAGTTGCATGATGTCTTTCTTTTCATTTCATTTTGGACCAATGATCCTGTGATCTGAGGCTACTTAACCTACCATGACACCTGGTACATTGGAAGTTGTTTATTTGTCCGCATGAAAATGAAAATCAGTCGTTCATCCACTGAAATAAATATATTCTTCTGGTTCAAATGTTACATGTGAAGCCCACTGTGGTCGAATTAGTTATTGTTGATACTATGGTTGACGGTCCATGAAGTCAATTCACTTGTTCGGAGTCAGAGAAACACAGTTTGGCCGTCAGATGCACAATGGTGTCAGGTTAAATAAAACGTAACTCAGAACCGCTATCCCACTAATCAAAATCATAATAAGTGATTGACCTTATTTGCCCCCGGAAGTCTAAATTTTGTGGGAAGTAGCATAACTGTTTGTAAGAAACTGCATGCTGATATGCATGTATATATATATATATATATATATATATATATATATATATATATATATATATATATATATATATATATATATATATATATATTTAATATATATTATATATATATATATATATTTATATATCTATATATATATATATATATATATATATATATATATATATATATATATATATACATATATATATACTTATATATATATATATATATATATATATATTTATATATATATATATATATATATATATCACCCTATATATAGATATAGATACCACCCTATAGATATATAGCAGCCCCGCCCCGACACAACGATCTAGGCATGGCCCGGACCACCCTACAGAAGCAGCCCCGCCCCGACACACCGCTCAGCCCGGCATGGCCCGGACCACCCTGCAGAAACAGCCCCGCCCAAACACACCGCCCAGAGATTACACCCATGGCCCGAACGCCCTACAGAAGCAGCCACCGGCCCGCCCCGACACACCGCCCAGCCCAGCATGGCCCGGACTCCCATAGACATGCAAACATGATTGTTGCATGGAACAGCCGTGCATTATGCATTGGCAGCATGAGGAATAAGGAGCAGGTAGCACGCACCATAATGAGGAATATGGTCGGGCCTCGGATGATCCAGAAGAAGCCCCTGTTGATGTGGATGCGCCAGCAGTAGAAGTCCTCCTTCAGGGCACGCACAATCACCCAGGGCACCACGAAACAGACCGGAAATCCTGCAACCAGATAGTCCATCATGAATCACATCACGAAGCGAACCAACAATTATCTGATGAAACAGCCGTGTTATTCCTGAGGCCACCAACAGCGCCGCGCTCTGTCGGCTGATTCTAGGTGCCACTGGTGACACTCCAGAAAAAACCATTCCAGGAAGTCAGTGATTCAGATCTGCTGAACAGCGACACACCCCGACAGGAGCAGATGGTGTCACCGTCACGCCTCGACAGGAGCAAACGGCGCCACTGTCACACCCCGACAGGAGCAGACGGTACCACCGCCACGCCCCAGCAGGAGCAGACGGTGTCACCGTCACGTCCTAACAGGAGCAGACGACAGGCATGCTCCTTTCCTGAGTCCCACCAGCCACGTGCATGACAGCACACAATAGTGATCCATCCAGTCATCGCCAGTCCAGTGGTATAGGTAGAGCATAATACATATTGGATATCCCTACAGACATCTGTTTGTTATGGATAACGAAGCGGAGCGGATGAAGTTTGGTGAAGATGAACGGATGAGGGTTGGATACCGATTTACTCCCCGACGTTTGTCGTGGAGGCGAAACTTAAACAAAAGTAGCCATATTTCCTTCTATTTTACAACAGCAACTCTACATAATAAAATGCTGGGATCAGCTGATGCCGAGTTCTTTTTAAGTATCTGAAAAGTATGTGATGCCTCGAATTAGCAACCACACTATCACACTCATCCCCACAGGCACCCTTAGGCCCACCTTTAGGTCAAACACATGCAGTATGTGTGTGTTGGTCAAGCACATGCAGTTTGATGATTCAAGTAATCATCCAACTTATATGCAATCTAGATAACTGCAATGACACTTCTATCAATGAGCTTGTGGATACACCATTTATAATCACACTCAACAACATTTCAATCCCGCAGTAGCTTCATTTTTACCCAGGTAGGTAGATACCTCCATGCCCATTATATATATATATATGTTGTACCCCAGTCGAACCCCTGAAGTAGAGGCCAAATAGGACTGTTGATCATGGGCATCGTCACCACTGAGGTCCCTGAGGTCCGGATCCCATTCGATATTTTTTGGTGGGGTCAGACCCTACATGGAAAACTGGTAAGCTTCGAGAAAATATGGCATCTTCCAAAAGTTTCCCAGTTTTTGCATCAGGCGACATCTGAATCCGGTGGATGGACTCTCTCGACGGTGCTACCAGGGGACAGTCTGGCGGGTCTCCGTCGCGATTAATGCCACCATGACAAGCGGCGGGTCCGACGAGTGGGCTCGCCCGCCTATCTGACCTCCCTCAGCCTACCAAAGGACTCATCATCCTTATCGTCATCAATTATTGTCAAAGCCACATGGGTCTGTGCAAAACAATGACACCGCAATATTTATATATATATATATATATATATATATATATATATATATATATATATATATATATATATATATTGTTTTGGTATATCTATGCTTGAATACGCATGTACACCTACACACAAACACACATGCGCACGCACACACACCCACACACACACACATACACATGCACATACACATACATGACCATATGTACATTAGCCTAACCGGAGACATATGTCATTATTAAACTTCTCGTGCATCCTCATCTTGTTACCGATCATCATCCACACATTCAAGCTCCAAGTCACCTGTCACTGATAATGCTATCCAATATGGATAGTTGGATCAACACTATCATGTATGAAGTGGATGTCAAGCTGCAGTGATAAATTATTGGTGAAATAGGGTGGAATGCACCACTTTCTGAACACTTAATAGACATCCTTCCCCAGGAAGTATCGACATCGTGGTTCTTGATGCGTTTATGAAGCTTCATGTCTCGCTTCTGAAAAAAAAATCATGCACGGGTATTTTGCTTATGCTTATAGGCAAATACGGATTTTGATACACAAGCATGTCGTTGCACAATTCCCGGTGATACCAGATAAATAGCTGATATAAACACCTGCAGACATAACAGACCTTCGATGTGGTTTGCTATACAATATCATTTGTTGATAGTATGGTATTTGCCGTCATTATCAATAATATATGTATTCGTTTAATGGGTATCGCTGAATTAACAAAAAAACATACACGTATGAGTACGATTTGGGCTCAAAATTCAGCTTGAAGGACTTGGACGATATTTGAAACGACATGCTTCCGTGACAATTTCGACATCCTACTGTACTCGATTCGTCATCTCACACCTAACGAAAAACCAATATGTTAACACTGTCAAGCTGTCAAGCTCTTAAATATTCTTAAGAGAGAGAGAGAGAGAGAGAGAGATATATATATATATATATATATATATATATATATATATATATATATATATATATATATATGTGTGTGTGTGTGTGTGTGTGTGTGTGTGTGTGTTTCCCCTCGTATTACTCATATTGTCAAGTTGAAGTAGATCAGGAAAGTCAACCGGCTTATTTACCTTGAACATTTTGAACACCTCTATGAAATCGCGTCTCTTTCTCCTGTATCTTAGTGACAGCATACCAAAAAGTTTTAGCCTATCAACATGTTATGCAATATACAGTCACCTTACCACCTGTGTAGCCTTTCTTTGAACATCTTGAACACCTCTATGAAATCGCGTCACTTCCTCCTGTATCTTAGTGACAACATACCAAAACGTTTTAGCCTATCAACATATTATACAATATACAGTCACTTTACCACCTTTGTAGCCCTTCTTTGAACTCACCGATAGCTTAATACCCCGCCTAGTGTATGGGTCCATACTTGAATACAGTATTCTAAGTGTGGCCTAACAAATGAGCTAACAGAAAACTCTTCGCACCGCTCCACTCTGATAGCTAACATGCCTGCTTATAGTACCAATGATTTTAAAACATTTATTAGCTACTTCCTCACGTTGTCTTCGGACTTCAAAATTGTCTGTCGCAATAGCCCCATTTTGCCAACATGACATGGATTGTTTTCACCAAAATGAAGTCTCTTACGTTTGTCGCAAGTAAATGTCATTTACCAGTCTTCCGACCATGCAATATGGTGATTAAGATCAGCCTGTAATGCTTTGTAATCATCTCTTGTCTCAACAGCCCGAAAAAGTTTGATATCATATAGCAGACTTTGGCATTTTACTTTTTACCCCTTCTTGAATCATATTAACATAAACAATGAACAGTGGCGAATCACGAACAGACCTCTGAGCAACTCCACTGTAAATGTTCCGCTAAGAAGATTGCGTGCCACTCAGCACCACCCCCTGCATTCTGTTCATAATCAATGACTTAATTTATTTCAGTATCCCTCAAGAAATCCGTGTTTCTTAAGCTGTAATACCAGTCTTCTGTGTAGAACTTTATCATACGGATTGTTGAAATATAAATATGTAACATCAACAGGTACACTTGAAGCAAACTCCAAGTATAAGTCAGTAATAATAATCTAATGATTTAATATATGTTGGTAATGCATGCATTTCCATGTATAAAACCGAGCTGTGTGTCATCAACTATGTCCGAACAATTTAAGTGATTCAGCATTCCTTTCTTCGTTATTTACTTAAATATCTTGCACACAACAGAGGCTAAGCTAACCGGCCAGTAGTTTTCAGTTTTTGACCTGTGCCCTTTTTGGAAAAGTGGTGTGATATTTGCTCTCTTCCAATCGACCGGGATTTCAATAAACATTCATGATTTATTGAAAACAATATAAAATGGCAGAGCTCTTCCGCGAGATCATGCAAAACTGTGCCATAATCTAATCCTCCCCTGGTGCTTTGCTCGTCTTAAGTTTCATCGTGGCTTTGATTACCAGCTGCTGAATATAATTATTGCTATATAACAATAGCCAGCGATAGCAATAAGTTATAACCATTGTTCCGGCATGAACACCATACCGTGATGGTTTAAAAGTGTATGACACGCGTAAAACCTACCATTTTATGATCGCGCAAAAGCGTTGTTTGCCTCTATGACGGGGAGGCGAGGGCTCAGCTGATTGTGTTTTGATTATGCATGAGTATATGAACATGGGAAGAGTAGAGGCTAAGCTTTCGAGCAGCTGAACTGACCATTTTGACCATGAGAAGAAAAAAAACTGAGAAAATATTTTGCTGCAGAAAGAAATTTCGCGAAATCCGAGTGTTTTACGTTAAGTGGGTGGGAGGGTGGATGGGAACGACGGCGGAAGACAGTCACGGTCTCACCCATCTGCTTGAAAATCGTTTGTTCCCGCACCTCTGTGGTTGGACGCACTTGAAAACTAAAGGTGACGACGCCATTGGTAATATAGACATTTCGCATCACATGGGTATGGATATTACAAAATATCTGAAGTACGTCAATTTTCGAACTCTCATTACTACTGCTACAATACCTACCACCATCATCATTTAACGTCTGGTCAGTTTTCATCACCAGTATAATGCGCCGTTAAGGGCGCTGCAAGAGCGAGGGCAAAGTGCGATTTGGTCCAAGGGTAGACAACATATAAATGCATCGCAACGGATCTTCTCGGCAGCCACAAAGGCTGAAGTTATGCTGCGCTTAGCTTCGGCCGAATCACAATATTTCCGTAAATAAGCGCAACCAATTTCAACAGCATGCACTCATTTGAGGCATGGCGCCGCATTCGCCCGGCTGGATCGATTTAGGAAATGGTGCCTATAATTTCAGCATAAGTGCATTGAAGGGCAGTCCGCTGAAGCCGAAATTGGCTGTACCCGTTCCTATATTTGGTTCCTCGAAGAATAATGTGCACGCATCTCACAAGGGTCACTATGCCGATTTCTGACGAAATAGACTGTGGCACAGTGCGTCACGACCTTGTCATTCGGAGTTGTTTCTGCTCAGCTGATGTCATAGCCACACAGCGTGGCATCTTCCATTGCACTGTCACTGAGCAGTACAACCGACAGACACTGGGACACGTGGATTACGTGGCCTAACACAGCTAGACAGGTGGCGTGGTGACCAAAAACAAGTCTGTAAGAACCGCAAATAAAGGTAGAAAGAGCAACATAGCCGTCGAAAGTGGGCCGAAATCGGCTGGGAAACGGCTCCTTCGGGGTCCAGTAGGAAGACCATCGCCCTTTCGATCCTCTTTATGGGTGCATGGGCACCCACAATGGCACCCGCCCGCGTGGCACACCAGCATTCCAGCCCCGCAGAAGTCATCGTGGCACCCATAATGGCACCCGCCCGCGTGGCACACCAGCATTCCAGCCCCGCAGAAGTCATCGTGGCACCCATAATGGCACCCGCCCGCGTGGCACACCAGCATTCCAGCCCGGCAGAAGTCATCGGGTCCAACAATCAGGCAGTTCAGAGCGGCGATACAACGGCCATCAGGCTCTCAATGGCCCTTAGGCCATCACCAGACGCACCATTAATGGTTGCATTTCATCGATCGATGGCGTCCGATTACCAGGAGCGAGCAGAGTCGGTAGCCAGCGGCTCCAGCCCGTGTCGCAGATGCCACATCGACTCTGCCTCGGGACACAGCTGCGGCCCGTGGTAAACGTACGACTTGCTAATGGTGGAAAATGCCCTAAATCTTGGGACCGAAGTTCGGGCCGGGCCTATCTGATATGACCAAGCCCGGTTGGTACCCGGGGAAAATGTACTGAAGCCAGGCCAAAGACCAGCATTTTAACGTGTTTTCGTTGCATATAGCGTAGCAACATTGGTTGTTATGCTTAATTTGTTTTTATTTTCAGAAATTTAGGTACTACTACGCTCACATTAGTTAGTTATTACTATGGAAAAAAATATAGGTACGCACGAACTCATCAACTGTGAACCTACCTGTTTACTCACAAATGCACCTACTTAATGTAATAGGCAACAATATAGGTCACAGAAATTGCACATAAAATATGCACGGAAACAATCCATCCAAAATTACATTAAGAAGCCAAGGATAAATAATTGCAAATTGGATACAGGATAGGAATCTGGACAAGAACGTAGATCTAAGTTAAACAATCCAAGGAGGGGGTCGAAAAATGCTAGTGCTGGTAAACATAATAAGCATTGGGAGTGCTGGACAATAAGGTCCCGTGCTGAAACTTCGGCATAGGATATTGCAACAAGAAGCCAAGGATGAAGAATTGCAAATTGGATACAGGATAGGAATCTGGTCAAGAACGTAGTTCTAAGTTAAACAATCCAAGGAAGGGGTCGAAAAAATCCTAGTGCTGGTAAACATAATAAGCATCGGGAGTGCTGGACAATAAGGTCCCGTGCTGAAACTTTGCCTCATTGGAGAAGGGACTTGAGCCACAAACACGCATAGCACTAGCCTGCTTCACTCACCACCTACACCAGTGGAAAATTCGCATTTTTCTTATGTAGGTTGTAAGTGTTATGTAAGTATGTAAGGCTGTCAATCAAATACTGCTCAGCCATGACACTTCATTGCTCTTAATATTTTTTCTTGTGTGTGTATGCGCCCCTGGTTGTAGTTCCAAATCACTTTTAAAATTGTCTTCCCCTATCGCCATTCGACATGACGTCTGAGATAATGTCATCAGCCTGAAGCGCGCTTACTTGAATTCAGAAGCACCGTGTCTCAACGGGGGAACAAAGGAGCTCATATCAACTGAGAAGCAAACTCACCCCATGTCATTAGCACTTCCTCCGACTCGGAAGCATACTCATCTTGTTCCGATAGCACCTCATCTTTAGGGAGAAGCACACCTGTCCTAACCGAAGAGCATCCTCACTCCAACTGGGGAAGCACCCACCCAACCGAGGAGCATCGTCACTCCAGCTGGGCAAAACACCCACTCCAACCGCAAAACAGCCCAACACCAACCCCAACCCCATCCTCACACGATCTGGGGAGTACACTTACTACAACACAAAAGCACACTCACCCCAGCCGAGTAGAATGTAGGCAGTGATGCTGCTGTGATCGGAGAAAAGCGCCAGGTAGATGAGGCAGAACAGATAAAGCCCCTCCATGGTGACCCAAGAGTAGTTGGCCATCGTGAAGTACTGCCAGATGCCGGTCACCATCTTACACAGCGCATTCTGGAGCATAGAGAAGGCGTTAACGCAGCTGGGCATCCGCATCATCAAATGCCGTCAACATCACATCGGAAGCAACTGTCACAGAGAAGCACCCATGCACTGAATTAGGGGCGAGAGGGTGCTTTACTGCGAGCGACGGTGAAGCACGAGCGTATCGCCTCAGTGTATATATCAGATAAATACACCTATAAACGACCAGACTCAGCCGGACCTGCCAGAATCGGCCCAGCTCCACTCCCGAGTCCCGGCCCAACTCTGCCCCGATCGTCATGCTTTTGAAACCGAGTTACTTTTTGCACCGTTTTAGGTCCTAAGTTCCCCTTTCAGAATTAAACCAGCTCCTTTTGTGTTGTTGCTATTTTGTTTCCTTAATTTTGTGCCGTTTTTGTATTTTGGACAGCACTAGTAATATAAGTACCTGGTCATCAAGGGGGTGATGATTCGCCTGGTGAACAGCGAGACACCTCCGGGCAATTTCTCGGCTCAGCAGTGACAAGGTACGCCTGGACCCAACTGTGTCACCGCCGACATTCCGGCCCATGGGAGTCACCACATTCGAGTGGGTAGGACACGCCTCTCAGACTGAGTGATGTTGAACATTACGCCCATAGTATTACATGTGGAAAATCGATATAAAACACTCTCGTCCTCCCCTTCCCCTCCCATCCAAAATATGTGACGACGCTCGTTATTTCATTTACGGTGCATCTCGTGGGCAGCTCCAGACACTATTCCCACTAATGACGGTCTGTCTCACTGAGCGCCGGCTGCCTCCTGATTTTTCCGCCGGCACCGCTGCTTGTGTGTCAGAAAAACGGCTTCAGCGTGTTCCCTCGAACAGCTTTCGACTGTCTCACCTGTAAATTCTGTAATCAAAGTGCGAGAAATGATGCTTCCCGACGATATGTATGCTTTGCCCCCACAACAAACTGAAGTCTTAATTTCCAGGAGCGCTGCAGCATCGCGCAGACCATCATTCTCATGTAGGGAACAAAAGGTAGAAACACTCTTCTAAGGTCACGTTCTCGGAAAGATCATGCTTTTTCCTTTAAAACGTGTTCGAAATAAGCGATGAATCTTGAGATCGACTGACATCGCACTATGCAAGTCATTCGGTTGGAGACGATTCTTACCGGATACACTTACGCTTCAAAGTTCCCGAAACTCTAGGTGGACAGAAACTTTAAGGGTGGTAAGGTACTTTGCGTGTGGTACTTTAAGTGCATGCATTCAATATAATGATTATTCCTATAAAGCAGAACATTAATCGTTCTTTTAATAGCGATTTTTCGATCTCTAATAGCGATCGATCGATACGTAGCTTTGATACACTGACGGTTTCTCCACCTCGTTAAGGAAACGAAAAAAAATTCAAATACCAAAAATATATATCGGTCCCATGCTAATCTCTCGTACGGTGGAGCCTAGTGTTGTTTGATGGCTTCGTTCACCTGCCTCGCATCACAATTGCACCTGCACCATTAGGAAATACCAAGTATATATCCGTGACGAGAGGCAGGATCTTCACATTCAGTAGTGATTCAAAGCTATGCAGGCAACTGTTCAGTGCTTGTTTCAAAGAGGAGAGCACTGGTGTTATAAAACACGCACACAGGAGGATCTCTCACATAATGCAAACCGAAGACGGGCGGATTCCGCACATCTTAGATCTTAGAAACCATTGAAATTAGAGACACAACATTTGGAGGCGAGATTGAGGCTTTAATGAACTCTCTGTGATATAAATTTGATGAAACTAGGTTAATGTTGTCAAAGTCAAGTGAGGTCAAATACGCAAAATTATGATGATTTCGTGGTTCATAGGGTGGGTGGTGGCTTAGGGTGGGGTAGTTTAGTGCCATCAAAGCGAACCCACGGCAAAAACGTACATTCACTATCATTGTCATGCGTTATATACATAGGGACATGGTGAACAGCCGACAGCGGCTGTGGCGGTCTCGGACGGCCCACGGCCGCTTCGCCACCATGTTGGCTAAATGTGGCGGCCGGCCGGCGGTCGGTCGATCGACTTTGCACTCCCTCGGTTTCTATATTTACCAACCGATAAAACAAATGTATGCGATGTGCTTTTGCATTGCAACAGTCACAAAGTTGCATTACAATTTCTACCCATTTGTAGGGTATCTTCGGGAAGAAAAAAAACAGGAAAGGCGGTCGGATTCCAACTTGGGTATTAAGGAGAGCAATGGTTAAAGCTAACACCACGATCAAAAGTAAGCATTCTTGCACTGTATCTCGCTTTGTCTCTGAATGCCGCTATTCAAGTTCTCTAGCATTGTTTGTTAACCCGATAAATCCGGGTAAGTTATTTGACTAGCTCATTCACTTTAGGTAAGACTGATTTGCATGTCGGGAACTCACTAGTTACGTCTTTGGCAGGGGCGTCGCCACCGGGGGGGAGAGGGGCAGTCGCCCCTCCTGCCGTGAGACTGGGGGCGCCGCCCCCTGAAATTTGAGGAGGCCCCTATCCGGAAATGCACAGGGAAAAGGTAAGCAAGGAGGCCGACGAGACAGTAGATCGTGCTGTCAAGGAGGCCCTAGGAGTGGCAACGAGTCTCCCGGGAAATCTAATCAGGTACTAATAAGAGACGTAGGACACAGGCTGGGAGGAGGCCCCCAGGACGAAAAGGATGCCACCGAGACGGGCAGAAAGTCTCCCAGGTTAGACAAGAAGGCTTCCGATGGGAGGCAGGATATTCTTAAGTTGGAAAACGAGGCCCCAAAGATGGAAGAGGAAGCCCCTACAATAGAAAATAAGGAATCATAGGAGATATTTATCCGGACGCAAGACGGAGCCCCAAGATGTGTAAGAAGGTCTCTGCAGAAATGAGAGAAGGCCACTGAGACCAGCTAGATGAGGAACATATTGTGGAAGAGGAGGACCCTAGAAGAGAAGATTTGGGACTATGACACAAAAGCACCCTGCTAAGAAGATAATGAGGCTCCAAACACAGGTGAGGAGGCCTCCAAGACGTGAGTGGAGGCCCCTAATTTGACAAAGGAGTCACCTAGGAGAGGATAGGAGGCCCCAGAAATCACGAGAGCGCCAACAATTGGCACGGAGGCCCCCATGATTGCAAAGGAGGCCCCCATGATTGCAAAGGAGGCCCACAGGATTGCAAAGGAGGCCCACAGGATTGCAAAGGAGGCCCCCAGGATTGCAAAGGAGGCCCACAGGATTGCAAAGGAGGCCCCCAGAATTGCAAAGGAGGCCCCAGGATTACAAAGGAGGTCCCAATACGGGAAGGGAGGCCCCAGAAAGTGAGAGGAGGCCCTAAGACGTAAGAAAAAACCAGTGGATATGAAATGAGGTTTCAGAGACGCAAAAGCAGGCCCCAAAACGGGTAAGGTTCCACAAAGATAGAAAAGGATGATCCAGAAACGTGGCAGGAGGCACCTAATTCGGAAGAGGACGACACAAGATTGGAAATGAGACCCCATGATGAACGAGGAGGCCTCTAAAATACGAGAGAAAGGCCATTAGATAAGAGGGATGGTTCCCAGGCGAGAAAGAAGGCTCCAAGACGGGTAAGAAGGTCCCCAGAAAATGGCACGGCAACTGAGATAGGAAAGGTTACTTGTAATTTGGAAGAGGAGGAACCTGGGAGAGAAGAGGAGTCCACCAGGAGATAAGGGGCCACCCTTAAAATGGGCAAAGATCGAATCAAAACGCAGAGCAGGAGGCCCCCAAGACGTGCGAGGGGGCCCCTAATTTGAAAAAGAAGGCCTCTCGAAGAGAAAAGGGCTCCTGCCGGTCTCGAGAGGAGTCCCTCAAGACGGAATAGGAGGTCTCCAGGGTCGAATGAGGCCCCGAAGACCGGATGTGAGAGGAGGCCCTTAAGATGGGAGTGGTAGCAGGTATGGAAGGAGGTGAGGTTTCCAAAATTGATGATGCCCTCAAGACGGGTAGGCTTCGCCAGGACAAAGGAGGAGGCCCACGAGGCGTGGTAGGAGGCCCCTAATTTGGCAGAGAATGCCCCTCGAACATGAGAGGAAGACCCATGCCATGTTAAAGGGGCCCCAGGATGTAGGAGGAGACCCTCCAGGACGGAAGAGGAGGGCCATTCAATATGGAGGAGGGTAAGACACACGAGGAGACATCCAAAACCGGTGAAGAGGCTCCAGGAAATGAGACGGGACCCATAACACGCGAGAGGAAGCCTATAATTTGCAAGAAGCCCCTAAGAAATTGTAGTAGTCGTGCCGGGGTACTTGAAAATCACGACATGGGCCCAAAAAGAGCCGGCCCTGAAAATCACGCTGAGTCTGGAGGTACCAAAAAGTCACAGCCGGACCATGAAAATCACGCAAGTGGCACGACAGGTCATACCGTTTCCCAACAGTCTCATTGGGACACAATTGAAGCCGGGGCAACGAAAAACAATCCGGACATGGATAATAACTCTGGGGCCCCAACAATGACGCCAAAAGTCTCCAAAACTTATTGGACGCCCAACAAGTGTCGAGGTCGCTAAAACTCGCGCTGGGGAGCCAAGCAAATGACGTCGGGACACAAAAGATTACATTCGACTAAAAAAATCGCGTCGCAGCGCTTGAAAATCGCACTGGGGGCCCAAAGGTCGCGCCGGGCCCCAAAAGTTGCAGCTGCCCTAACAAATCAATTATCAACCGGAATGTCACTCTGCGGCCTGAAAAATCGAGTCAGTCCCCCAAAAACCCGTTGGGCACCGGAAAAAAACGTGTCAGGGCATCGATAAAAAAATCGCACCGGGAGGCAGAAGAATCGTACCGGGACCCAAAAATATAATGTAAGGACCATTAAAAAGAAAAGATAGAATTCGATGTCCAAAAAGGTCACACCGTGACTCGATGAAATCGACCCCAGCACCGGCAAGTTAAGAACATGTCCGGAAAATAATACCCGGAGGGCTTTTACACTCCGAAAGGTGCCATCGGCTGAAAAAAAAAACTCCTTCGTTAGCCGCAGTGGCATATCAAAGGGGCAAAGGCCCCTCCCTCCTAAGAGGGATAAGCTCCCAAGAATCGTGGTGGGGCCCCAAAAAGTCGCGCTGGGGCCACCAAAATTCGCGTCCGTCCACCGGAATTCGCGCAGGGGGCTCCAAATAAATACGGCGGGCCCAGAAAACGCGCTCAGAGGCCCGAAAAACCGCAACAGGAACTGCCAAGATCGCGTTGGGGTCACAACTAAGTACAACGCGCCCCGCAAACTCGAACCGGTTCCCCAAAATATCGCGCTCGGGACCCACAATTACCATCGGTAGTCCCACAAATTTGGTCTGGGCATCAAACATTCACATGGGTGCGCCCAAAAATTGGCGTCTAGGACCCCACATAAGCAGTGTGACCCCAAAAATCGCATCCGTATCCCAAACAAAATCAAGCCGGAGCATTCCAAAATAAGGACGTATTCCAAAAAATAACTGTCCGGATCAGAAAAATAGCTCTGGAGCACCGAACATATTATCAGATGCCTTTTCGCGTGCGGCACAGAATAACATACGGAGCTCGAAAAAAAATCGAGGTGAGATACAAAAACATGGCGCGAGGGGCTCGAAAAATCAGACCGGGATTCGGACTTTAAAGCAAATTCAGAAGAGATCCACAAAATCGCGTTGAGCCCAGGAAACTGGCGTTGGGTCCCCGGAACCACGCACCTGGGCGCGATAAGTCGCGCTGGGACCCAGCAAAAATCGCACGGAAACCCCAAAATTGTACTGGAGCCCCACAAATGTGCGTAAGGAGCCCCAAATAAACACAGCGGGACCCTAAGAGCACAACTGGGGCCGAAAGTGCAACTGGCCCTCCAAAGCGCACAGTCTCGCAAAAAGCGACAGGGCCTTAAAACATGCGTTGCAGCCCTCAATATACATACCGGGAGCTCTAAAAAAAATACACCGGAAGCTCTCAAGGCACACAGGGGCCATGCGACCGCACAAGGACCTGAAAAGGGGGTTGGAGCCGCAAAAAGCAACATGGTCCCAAAACGAACAAAAAGACCGAGCACGAAATAAACACATCTGGATCTTTGAAAGCGCCCAGACACCTTAATAAAATCGTCGGTGCACACAAAAGCAACAAACCCTAAAGCGAGCAGGGGTTTCGAAAATATGTTGGGCCCGTTACAAAAATGGATTGGAGTCCTAAGACACATCCGTACACGAAGAGAGACGAAACGGGTCCAAAAAAGAACACTGAGGCAGGGCCTCGGTTCGGTAGCCAATATGGGAGCATATTTAATCAAAGATAGGATTGGAAGATTGGAAGTAGGGAAGTAATGATCGAATTTAATTAATCGAAGGGTGCACGAAGATATGCGTACGACTTTCTGCGATTCGGGAGTTTTATGGACAGAAAATAGGGTACAAAATGGTGGCCTATGAAAGAATGTTTTCTAATATCCTACTGGTGGGGACATGTGCACGTAGTTGCTTGACGCCCACACCAAAGTGGCTTTCAGGACACAGCACGATTTCGGCAGGCCGCTGGAAGTTTCCACGTGACGGTAAGGTATTACCAAGCAAATTTTGAACACTACACTGAAAAAAACGGTTTGAGAACATGTTCGTTACGTTGCTCACGAAAGAACAGCTATCGGACCCAATGTCTTGAATTAGTGCAGTTTTTAGGCAGTGAGAACCTATATTTTGCGGATTTATGTCATGGATCAAGTAAGTTTCTCAATATTCATGCGTAATTATATCGAGACATCGTGAGAAATAATGCAGGTCTCAAGTTTTATCAAGTTGCGGCTACCATGAGAATAGATGCTGAACTAATTGTCGATTTTCTTCCAACGGCGTTCGGCCGCAATTGCTGTGTAATCTGTCCGGAGTTATTCAGCTATAGCTTCACAGTCACTGCAGTTCGATGTGTGCAGATAATTATGCAAAACAATGGTAAGTCTAATTGCATTACATGAGATTCCTTTAAAAATTGTCTACAGTTGCTTGCGATGCTCCCTTGCATCATATCTGGTCAACTGTTAGGGCGGCAATTTCGAAAGAATGTTACGCCTTTTCGACTCCTAATAGCTTGTGTAACGACAGCTAGAGGAAGCCTTGTGATTTTGTGCAATCATGTTCTATTGGGCTCAAATGTATTAAACACCGTCTTCATTGGGGTATAAACGTGTTCGGAAAATAACACAGGTGATTTTCCGTGTGTTCCCCGAACCGAACAGCGGTGTTCGGAATACGGCACGTGTGCCTGCGCCTGTTGAAGCTAGTTAAGTGTGTGTTGAATTCCGAACACGGACTTAATAAACATTTTAAGCCCTCAGGGATGCACTTGGGAAGGGCGGATCCAGTAATTATCATTGTGGAAGGGGCGCATTTCCTCGGAGGGGTGCCTTCTGCGGAAAATTCTCTATGTAGGGAGGGGTACACTGAAGTTTACTAAAGGGGAACCTTTCCAATCCAAAGGGGTGCATTTTTCTTCTGCGTCCCTTCCCAATGATAATTACTGGATCTACCTTTGCCAAGTGTAACCATGCGGTCATAAAATGCTTAACTTTGTGTTCGGAATTCAGCACACACTTTAACATGTGCAGATACACGTGCTGTATTCCGAACACCGCTTTTTCTTCTGCACCCCTTCCCAATGATAATTACTGGATCTACCCTTTCCGAATGGCACCATGCGGTTTTAAAATGTTTAAGTTCGTGTTCGGAATTCAGCACACACTGCTCAGGTGCAGATATACGTGCTGTATTCCGAACACCGCTTTTTCTCCTGGGCCCCTTCCCCAATGATAATTACTGGATCCAGCCTTGCCAAGTGCAATCTTGCGGGCTTAAAGTGCTTAAGTTCGTGTTCGGAATTCAGTACACACTTCACTTGTTTTAAAAGGTGTAAATACACGTGCTGTATTCCGAACACCGCTGTTCGGTTCGGGGAACACACGGAAAATCGTCAGTGCCGTTTGCCGAACACTTTTATACCCAATGGAAACGATGTTTAATACATTTGAGGCAATAAAACATGATTGCACAAATTCACAAGGCTTCACTGTATCTGCGTTGCACAAGCTATTAGTAGCCCGCTAAAGGCGTGACATTTTGAGCTTTCGAAATTCCCGCACTGCAGTTGGCCAGATCTATAATGCAAGGAAGCATAGTTATCAGCTGTAGGCAATGATTTAAAGGACTACAATGTCATGCGATTCAACTCACCATTGTTCTCCATAATCATCTGCACACTTCGGACTGCAATCACTGTGAAACTACGTCCCACCGTTAAAGTGTTAGTTGTCTTCCTCGACCAGCATCTTAGCTGGGATTCTCACTGTCTCACATTTCTCTCACATTTTCACTAAGCTATCTCCAGCTGCCGATTAGCACTATCCGAAAGTCCCGTCACAGTTGAAGACGGTTCGGCGATGGCAGAAACCATAACTGTGGCAGGTTTCTCCTCCGTACCACATGGGCTGTTCCAACATATCTGTTTGGGGATAAAGGAGGCCAAGAGCGCGGCGGGGAAAACAACGGGCAAAGCATTTGCGTTATATCTGAGCTTGCTCTCGGCATAAATCATTGAAGCTCCCGGTGTCTCCTGTATGCTTTGGCAGGTCAACAGTATGCCCAGGCATTTGTCGAAGTACAGGATTGCTGTCTGCGAGTGACGTAGTGAAGATGGAAACGACGATGATATTTGATGCAGAGGCATGCCTGGTTATATGATGCATTTTTGGAATGCAATTGGCAAATAAACATAATGGTGTGGTGCTCACAGCTCCTCTTCAATTACTTCGCTGACCATCGCCAGGACATCATCCTCTGAGGCAGCGATGAGCGGCATGTGTGGCAGATGACCCGGCGATAGGTGTGCGGCACTCTAGAGCTCTACATTAAAGTATGTCATGTGACACTGGAAAAAGGCAACTGTCCATCTGTCCTGTTTTAGCTGCGATACCAAACTACAACGTGTATTTAGACCTGAAAGAAGCTTCATTTGAGAACAGCGAGGGACATTTATACCAATAACCACTCTTAGTTGAGGCGTGTATTATTATGATGAAACCTGAAACTAGTCTCACTTCAGTAACAGCTTCGAATGTTGAACCCAATAGCTATTCTCAGTTCAACTGGCTTCAGCGAAAACACGAATATGTTTATTGAGACTTTGAAGTAGTGGTTTTACACGAGTACATTTGCGACCCACGAAGAGTCAGAGTGACACTTGGAACTGGTCTCACTTGAGCATAGCTGTTTAAATTGAGACAAATTGCTATTCTCAGTCCGACTGGTTTCACTTGAGACCAAAAATTCCTGAATCTTGAAAGTGGTTTCACATGAGTACATTTGTAAGTCTCAGCGCACTGACATTCTCTTCTGAGAATGGTGTTCTCAGCATATCGCGAACAGAATGCTCGTTTTGTGTGGTCTGATTTGAATAGGGAAAATGGGAACGTCTACTGTTCCCAGAGAATATATACGCTTCTCACATTTGTATCAGTGCACAGTAATAACATACTCATGAGATAGTTTCAAGAGATCGATGTATTTTCAGCACCGGAACTGTCCACATCATTTCAGCCCCAATCCCTTGCTTCTCGTTTGAGAGCAATGATGAAATTCACACTGAAGGACACCCAGGAGACTCATGAGGTCCCTGACGGTGACAAATGTTAGAATCCAACGGCAATGGTCCGGGTCGCCTTTGCCACTTCCTCACTAGCCTGGGCATCTTTGAAGTTCCACTTCGCAAGACAGGTAATCAGCCAGTTTCAGGAATTCGTTGGATGCATTTGCAGTTTCGCCCATCAGATGCCATATGAGGCCCCTTATATCCGTAGCATGCCTCTGGGACCTCCAACACCAATGCACATTGTCACAGAATAGTAACGTCCGTGTCAGGACGTTACTATTATATAAAAGGAAACCCGATATCGGAGATACCACTCCCACCGAGAAATGCCGAAAACGCTCACGCCAACACCTCCCGCTGAGAACTACAACAAGCATCGTAAAGCAGAGTTTGAGGCGGCCGGAAACTGTAACCGGCCCTCGGCGTGCACCTAATCTAGAACCAGCGACAGCTCCCCGGGGTTCGATTCTGACCTGACACCGCTCTGTCTACCGTCGACCATTAAGACTGTGGGCACGTGGGAGAGGATCCCACGTTCCCACAGTCTGAAGAAGTTTCCCGGTTTAACTTGACACGGGCGCCGCATCACAATGCACTGCAACTCTGTATTTCATTCATGGGGCGAATTTTGCCATTCGGATTGCCGAAATGGAACAGACCAAGTGCACCGAAAATACGCATATGCCATTCAATCCAGGAGAACTGATGCCATGAAAATGATTCCTCAGAAAATGGTCTTCATTAGTTAAATTTAGGATTCGAAATGCTCGAAAACATAGATGTTCACCAGACACTTTTGGGACGGAGCACGTGGTTGTGTTGTGCTTCAAAGAGCCATTTATTTGATTCGTTATTCTACGCTGGAAAAAATAGAAGAAATGTCAATCGTCCTCTGGATAACGTCAAACTTAGTTGGGTCCTTTGCCTTGCTTGGTTAACATGGCGGCTCCTGTAATTTAGGAGATATAGCAATGCATTGTGCATAAACCCTTTATGTGGCTTGTCGCTTTATTATCGCTTTACCGTCATATATTGTCCTTTTATCGTACGGTGGTGCCCTATTGCATATGGCGCCTTCAGTCACTCCGTTCGTCCAGTCACTCTTTGTGCCGCAACTGTGTGTAATTCAATGATGGATATTATTACATCAGCAGAGGTGCAAAGAAGGGTTAATCAGGCCCACCTCTTACCCTCCAAGGAGGGTAGCAGTTGGGCCTGATAACGTGCAACTCCTTGGCAGCACAATCTTGTCGAGCACATTAGCAGCCCCCCATTGTGTTAAAATTGATTTTTCATGTAAATGAGGATGCTTACCAAAATTGCATGTATTAACTTCGAAGAATTGTAGCAGAGGTGGATCCAGAAATTTTTGTATTTTAGGTATCCTGCAAAAACATGCGTAAAGTTTTTGTTGAAGACGATTTTGTACAATAAATCTCGAGGATTTATGTTCCAGCTGATGTTTTGTAAATTTGAACTAAATTGCACTACATTTTGTATTAATTAAGTTTCTTACGACTCCATGCGCCCATACGGCACTAACAACCAAAGCGTGCCATTTTTGAAAATGAAAATAATCTATTTTGCAAAGCGTAGGATTGAACGCGCTGCTGCGAAACTTTGAGCGTTCTGTCTGTTGTTGCTTCAAAGTACCTTTGGAGGAAGACACCAATATGTCCTCTGTAAATTTATCGAGGCATAAGGTCAGGTGTGGCTACCCGAACTGCGCCTTTAATGGCATGCGCTACACTCTCGCGCGCCATCAGAGGAGAGTACACCCGAGGACGCCTCTCCGCATACTGGACACTGGCTTCGAGCCTAATGGAATGTTTTTCAATTGGGCACCGGTTCCTGAGGTGAGACAACACGTTCTAAGTGGTAATTTTGATAAGTATGTAGGATGCTATCTAGTAATGCTCATTCACCTGCTGCAAAGAAAAGTGTCCCAGCCTGCAAAAGAATCCTTGTCCTTGTCTATCGTGCAAAGGAAGGATATTGTACCACAAATAATGGGAGGTAGTGGGATATTCATTAACCTTTGTAACTATCTTAATCTATGTTGCTGAATCTCCCTGGTTTATGTAAGGTTTGGAAATATTGTCAATCCATAATTTTCGTATCACTCTGTGAGGAATTTGGGCCTTTGTGGAGCAGGTATCTACCTAGGATAAGTAGCACTGGCGGACCAGGGGAAATTGGGAGCATTATCATCCTTCCTCCCAATCGAGATGTGACACACCTTGAACTAGAAAAGGTCCCTCTAGGATGTTCAAGTGCACCCTTCTGCTGAGTGAACTTTTTTCCGGTACCTTTGGAGAAAAAAGCCCTTCCAGGACAAGTGCACCCTCTGATCAAAATTCCTGGATCCAAGTCTGATAGGTATCTTGGTCTGATTGCATCCTATGGAACCACAAGAAAAGTTTTACGCTCATTTTACCTCCATGAAGCATACACAGGTGTTATATTCGGTTAAGTTAGGCTTTTGTTGTATGTAAAAAAAAGTTCAGGTTATCTTAGGTTAGGTTAGGTCATTTTTTTAAGTTGAAAATTTGTGAACAAAAATTGCTTATAAATTTTACATTACAAAATTATTTCCTTTGTCGCATGGAAGGTTAGTTTGTGTTATAACTCTTTTATTCATTTTGAGCATTACTTTTGGTGCTATATTACCCAACTCCAAGCCTTCTTTTTCCATGCAATGTATATTTATGTTCTGAACATGATGTGACCACTCACTTCCTCTGCAAATGTATACTTTTCAGTTGGGAAACAAAATAACACCCACAATGTGACTTGGAGTTGGGTAATATAGCATAAAAAGTAATGCTCAAAATTAATAAAGGGATTGTAACATAACCTAATCTAACCTTCCAGGCAAAGAAAGCATATTCTTTTGTAAATGGAAGATTTCTAAGCATTTTTTCCCACAAATTTTCAACTAAAAAAATCTGACATAACCTAACCTAAGCCTAAGCCTAACCTAAGCCAGCCTGAGCTGTTTTTGAAGAACACTCAAAATAAATTAACAAATCCAAAAATATTATTGAAATTTTTTCTTACATACAACAAAAGCCTAACCTAACCTAACTTAACCGAACCTAACCCCTGTGTATGCTTCATGGAGGTAAAATATGTTTAAAACTTGTCTCGTGGTTACCTTAAGATGCAATAATACCAATGATGGTGCCACACAAAAAAAATAACCTTTGGAGAAATGGTGCCTTTCCAGAAGAAGTGCACCCTCTGATCAAAATTCCTGGATCAAGGTCTAATAGGTACCTATTTCATCTCTCTGCATGGTGGATAAATTAGTCTCGGTCTGAAATTTCCCAGAAAAGGTACCAACATATCAAAACTAATTCGTTTTGTGACAATTAGCCATACTTCTGACCTTTGCTAAAGCACCCTTGAACTCAGGTAATGAACTAATGATGCTTGTGCCATGTATTTTTTATTGGACAAGTAGCTGGAAATTCCTGCTATGGTGTTGCCCATTTTCCCTTTATTACCCGACCAGTGTGTACTGTGTGCCCCTCTTAACAGCTAATACAGACAAATGGACCTGATAAACTAACATTGATTTGATGCATTTGGCAATGCTATGTGTTATGCAAATCTGACAAAACAGTATCAGATATGCTGTTTTGGGGATGTGGATCGTTTGCTATGTTTTGAGGAACAATTTTAATTATGTAGAAGAATGTTTTTTGCTTATTGCTTGTTTGTTGGCATTGCACGTACTGAACAGTCATTGGCCAATTTAATCTTCCGTGAAGATTTTGTGTGGGAAGCCTTGGAACCACTGTGTCCAAATTCAGAATTTTTTGGGAAAACGACCCATGATTGAAACTGATGTGTAACTTAGTCAATACACTCATTATTTTGTGCATCTGAAACAGAACTTGCAACTTGGCAAATGCACTCACTTGTATTAGTGTCTTTCGTTATATCAGTTGCAAATCAGTTCGTTATATTAGTATCAAAGAGATTGTGATGCATCGTTGCAATACAATGCAACATTAATCCCACTTACTTTTCAGTCTTAATCCAAACATGGTGCAGCTGTGCAGTCACACATAGCCACAATTGTTTGCTACAACTGTATACATTGAATAGGTATAAAGTTATTTAAATTACATCTTCAATTAGTGCCCTGAAAATCTTAAATTTGCACTTAATGGCAACATTTTTAGCATTGCTCCTTCCTCCATCACTGAGAATAAATTCTTACATTGTATATTTTGAATGAGATCAAATGCCCTTAACAGCCTCATGGGTGATGAGAGCTGCACTGCCCTGATGTTGCCATACATAACAGCAGCAGAGATCCCAAAGGCAGTACCATTGTCCTGCATTATAGCATGACATTACACTATCTGCAGCCTCTAGGCTCCAAAAGACAAAGGATCTGGCTTTCTGGTCAAAGGATCGGGTTCTGTTGAAGATGATACAGTGCAAAAAGCCATCGAGAATTACAGATCAACAGGTACTACCCATATGCATATGCACCTTAAAAAAGTACTAGCTGGCTTTTTACAACACCCTGTCTCCGTTTTCTGTTGAACAACCAAATTTCAGGATACTGCCTTCAATAGGGGAGTGTGGTGCTCTTTGTTTACATGTGACCACCAAATGAAAATGAATTTGGAGACACTGCTTAGAATTGCTCCTGCTGTTCAGTGTCGTGGAAGGTGGAACAGATTAGACCGACAATGTTTCGAGCTGGATGCGCATGAGAACCTCAATTGTTCCATTGAGAGTACCAGGTTGCATGCCGATAAACTGATGACTGTTGTTAACATTTCTTGTCACCAATAACTCAAAGAGTATCAAAGAGGGAGTAATGAAGTAGTGATCTGTATGTTCAGTGGCGGTACTATACGATGGAATGTACGCTTGAAGAGATAAATGCACTAGGTAGGGTGGCACATGATAGGAAGCAAAACTGGCCTTTGGTATCCGATTGACACATGCTTGCACCTCTGAACATCAGCATCAGGTGTGAGGGAACGGACAAGTGCGTGTGTATCACTAATAATTAAAGCCTATTCAGCAGCTGCAGTGTCTCGTTCGAACGAATAGAGTGGTGGAAGTGGCTAAAGTGGTGGTGGAAGACGTGGAAGAAACAACGCGTTATTACAAGCCGCCAATTGCCTACATCAATAAAATGAAGTCATCTTTCTGCTTTCCTCTGAAGATGGCTATTCATGATTGTTCGTACTCCTGATTTCATGACTCCTTGTGTAATTAACTCGTTGTGATTTCGAGAAGTAGTTAATATAATCATTTCCAATTTTGGAACATTGTTTGAAGTGTTTGGAGCATGGCCTACTCGGCCATCTTAACTTTTATCATACTGACTGGGCGCACTGCAGCCACGGAACTCTAGGTATGTACTGCCATGCCTCCTGAGCTCCTTTGATCAGCAAACGAGCCCTTTCTCGCCAAGAGCATTGCTTGAAAAGCGAGGAGCATAGCTTTTACCACGGCTAGATCGGCTGCGTTCGCCGAGGGTAGCAGCCGAATAAGACTTCAGAGCTACAAATATTGAGCTGTTAGCCTACGCCTCTTTCTCTTTGACGGCAATACAGTGGATCAGAAGTAAAATGACATTATTTTCAATCATCCTCAAGAGTGACTCAGGAGTAGGTTGACCGAGGAATGTGTTGAAACGTGTGAAGCCTGTATGTTCCCTGACAAGATAAAAGATAGCTTTGCAAACGCGGATCATTTTACGGACATATATCTAACCTGTCAGTCGTGCATGTAGCATGGCCGTCTCGTCCCCATCCATCGTGTGATAAGGAAGCGACACAAAGCTACAATAATTGCACACGCATGGTGAAAACAAAATTTGTTATGATATGCAAACAGAAATTCGTTTAATAATTTGTACTGGAGGAGGGAACAAGTATTCCAGAAATACGCCAGGAAGTAAGTACTTTGCTAGTTTAAGCGATTTTTCCTCCAGAAAATGAAGACATTTCAAATCAGTGGGGGTGAGGAGAAATTTCCCATGCAGTTAACATGACATCCGAGTCCCTGAATGTGACTGTATGTCGACGTAGTGCATGGTCGACCATTGGACACCTCGCTTAATATGCAGATAAGAGCGAGCTATTGAACGCATGATCTTCGGAGTTACAACGATTAAATTTGTTTAGTAATGGGTACACTGATGAATAGAAGCAAGCAAACCTCGCCATCGAAGCTTCTGTCCAGGGACACAATTAAGCAAAAACACACACCGTTGACATTCAGTCAAATGATGCTTCATCGGGCTATTCGATGGTTTAATACAGTAAGCATTCATCCATCGACTTCACCGGACATGGTACACCACCCGCAGATTATCAGCGAAAATGAGAAATATTCAGCGGCACAGCTTTCCACTGAATCCCGGCAGGAATCCTGGTCGGATTCCCTCTCTAGTACTGACGCCAACTTCTTTGCCTCGGTGCAGATGTGACGCCGCGACCAACTGTGCGATAGTTTGTTCTGGACACCCAGTTGCTCCCCGGTCAATACTGACACTAACAGCCGACATCACCACACGGTGGCAGGCTGGCCAAACTCACACACACACACAATACCGACACTAATGCTTCAGGTACACGTGGCAACTAACGTCACACGAATTATTTGCAGAAGCATTGCCAATGGTGTGGTTAGAGCACATATTTATTCATCTCGTGAAGGATACTTGCCATATTTATGAACAAAAAAACATTTCATCAGCTATTCGCAAGGAAATAAATGTTTTCCTCACGCCTTGCAGCTGGTTAAATAACGAACACGTTTCAAAGTAGAAGATGTATTGCATCAAGCACTGTTGTCGCTACGTCTCACGCTGCTGTCGCAACATGACATGGTCACTCGGATATATGTGACGGTTTCACCCGGCGATGAGAATCAGGAGCGTTCGCCACAAAATATATTTGATCATATCGTATATTGATGGTCACATGCATCGGTAAATAATTGTGTTTCAATGGGTGGTTCCTTCATCTCGGAGACACAAACAAACAAAGGATAATAAATATGATCATTGGTCAAATGCGCAGTGTTCGTACGGTTGTATCCGTTTGTATTGAATAGATTCATCCACCTACTTGCTTACCGTATTGTCTGTTTCTCCATTTGAGGATATCACGAAATATCTTTGGCGATAGACCGGACTTTTACATGGAGCTGAAGGAATTCAATGATGGATTGAAAGCTATTCTACAATTCCGCAGCGTTTTATACACATATTGCAATCGGGAGCAAATAAAAACGCGCTATTGATGGGCAGTACCAAATAACATCCATACGCAAAGTTGCATTCATATAGCAAAACATTATTTGTGGCCAAAACTCCGAAAGCCTCTATTTATGTTTCTAAACTGTGTTCATCGCATGACGACCACGAGAAGATTGTCTTCACAACTGAATTAAATAACACTAAAGCGTTCATTCATTTCGTGAAAACAACCAAGAGTTTTACAGAGTGCCGAACACACCACAATGGAGAGCTGTCACTGGTGATGTACCGCCAACACCGCCACCGATTGTGTCCAACACAGGCCTGATGGCTGGGCAGCGGAGCCATAACCGGTCCCGTCCTGATGGCCTCATCCGTTACGTCCGCGCTGTCTTACCATGTTATGACATGAGCCGAGCTTGAGCCATCGGCACACTCCATTAGCCAGCCGGCGGTCGCTGCCCCTGGAGCGACCGCTAGTTAAAGTAGCTAATCTAGCGTGACTTTTCCGGCCGTGCTCTTCCGCTGTAGCATATGTTTCACGTTCAGGGTGTATTAACGATCCTATAAAATGTTCTCCCAGCTGGCGTGCGAATGCATAATTTGCCGAATCATCATGCATGTATTGCCATTTATGTTCCGTGTCCCGTTTTCAGAGGTGTCGATTGTGTGGTAGTTTGGGACATATTTTCATAGTCTAGGTGTTGCAGTTGAAGAAGCACATTACAGGTATTCTCTTTATGCAAACATATGCACAGCGAGTGCATTTTTCAGCTTATAAAAACAATGGACTGAGTATGTTATTTGTGTTTAACCCGTCCCTCCGGTCAAGTCCTCGCATCCTTTCTCGGAGGGGGGAGGGGGTGTTGTTAAGGCACCACCTAACTTTCAAACTAAGCGGTGCACGAAAGCGAACCGTCATCATCAGAAAACCCTCGACGAATAGGGTCCGGAAATGGCCTCATTTATTATTTTAATATAATGTTCAGTCTCAACTTGGTGCCTTTCAGAAAAAATAACATTTACATTTCATCCACATTTTGTATCTCCATCTATGGTAAGGTAATTGTTTAACATGCACGTCATTTGATAACTAATTGCACCGCACATATTGCCAAGTGATCACATTGGTCCACCATAGGTTAAAAAAAATGGTAGCGACCCTGGGTTGCTGACCTGACCTCAAACATAAATATAAGATGCATGTGTTGTAAGCACTGTAAAATTGGAATCAAATAGTAACCTTCATTTCAATATATTTTCACGTGTGTGAGCCTAAGTCAAATGGAAAATATTATTATAGGACAATTATCTAGGATGAACTTCACCTGGCCCATTATTCATAGTTTTGGTTCCCTTCGTTAATAAAGGTCATGCAATGCCAGTGTGATATTATTTAGGCCATCCAAGCTCGAAATAAAAAGCATAAAGCAGAAGTGTCTTTTTGCCCACTTGGCGCACATTATCCTGACCAGGCCTCAGTTTACTTGATGGAGGTCAATCAAATTTGATATGGAGCTTCTCGTATTTCTGCACGCGTGCCAAGGGAAAAGTGAGGTTAGAAGCATATACATCTTACAAAATAGGAAACTTATTCCAAAATTGGTCGTGACCTCACGTTCTCACCTGACCTCAAATAGAAATCCGAGATATACGATTTGAAGGCACTGTCCAACTGTATGTACTCACGTAGTAAGTTTCATTTAATATCTTTTAAAGTAGATGAGTAATCGATCCTGAAACATTTTTTGGGAGGTGGTCCTCTTTGACCTGAGCTAGGTCAATGGCCTGACACGATCTGAGGGTGCAACTTTCACATCAGACGCAAAAAATAGATGGGGAAAAGGTACTGAAAATTTCACGTGCGCTACGCGCCGCCGTTTCTTCTTTTTGACGGACAAAACCTTAGTGGGGCGTAAACAGACCCCCTCCAGAGACTTCGTCAAAGGCGGCACTATTCATGCTACTGCAACTACTTGCGTGAGTGAAGCACCGGTGATATCACACCCAGTTTTGTCTATTGTATCGTCGTGTGCCATGGTCAATCGTTTATTTAATAATCATAGCTATCTAGCATCTTCAAGATGTGGAGAAAACGTTTTTTCTCCAAGTTTGAACCGGAACAGTTGGCTAAAGTCACCAATTGTCTCGAACATCGCAACTTGGCTTTACGAATGAACGGCTGTCGCGAAATTTCGGAAATCACGACTTGTAGTTTGTCCCGACTGCTGACACACCACCGAACATTCGATGGTTTGTCGACCCATTGCCACCACGCGCCCCACGTCACAGACAACAGCCCCGCCACTGCGAGCCTGGTCGGGGAAACTCACCCGCTGCATCCTGTGTGGGGGAGACTCACCCCACTGTATCCCGGGTCGGGAACACTCACCCCGCTGTATCCCGGGTCGGGAACACTCACCTCGCTGTACCCCGGGTCGGGAACACTCATCCCGCTGTACCCCGGGTCGGGAACACTCACCTCGCTGTACCCCGGGTCGGAAACACTCACCCCGCTGTACCCCGGGCCGAGCAAGTCGTTCGACACGCTGTCCATGGCGATCCACATGCCCGCTTTGAGGATGAACGAGACGAAGAGGTGCATGTGCAGACTGGTGCGCGGACACGAACGCAGCTTCCTGCAGCACAGACCGTTTGTCACCTGCGGCGCTGAATCTGCGGCTGTGGCAGCAAAGGTATGAACAAGATGGTGCAACGCCTTACACAGCTCAAGAAAGCTTTTACCTTGCCCAGAAGCAACTTGGACATAGGATTTTCTAAAGGAATTGCGAACACGAGTGGCTAGCCAACTCCCCTGATCTCGACCCATTCTACTTTTTTTCATGTGGATCACCTAAAGACAAATGTTTATAGCAGCAACCCGAAGTTCTTGACGGAACTGAAGATAAGTGTGGCTAGCGCCATCAGGTGCGTACCAGCCGAAACATTTGGGTGTGCTAATTGCAGGTGTCAAAATGCAACTTTTGGGATTTTCCGATGGCATGTCATCAAATGATGCGTTTTAAGTGTATATTTCATGAATCCCCTTTGCTTTGATATTGAAATTGTTCTGCTTTCACAATTTCCATTATATATTCCAGGTTTTGGACCAGAATGATCCATTTTCCTTCGGGGAAATGTAGCCTCTGCAGACGATGGCCTTCTCATGAAAATGTCTGGGTCTACCCTTGACCCGCATATACGTACACATATACATATGCTCACACGACATGTTCCGGACCTCTTGAACATGGCGGGAGAGGTCAGGATCTGCCTGCTCTCATTCCTAGACATCAGCAGTCTGTTCGCCAATTGGGGTCGGATCATTCCACCGCCTCTTCGTGACTGTCCACCGCTTCTTCGTGACTGTCCACCGCTTCTTCGTGGCTGTCCACCGCCTCTTCGTGACTGTCCACCGCTTCTTCGTGACTGTCCACATGGATGTTTCCCTGTGTGACAAGCTTGACACACTTCCCCACACTCTGAGTCGGTGAATGTCAGCCTGGTACCAACATAGGCTTCTGCACAACCTGCTTGACCTGGGCTGTGGTGGTGAAACAGGTGAAGGGAGTTATAAACGTTTATAAACATATAAAAAACATTTATATTTCATTCACATTTTGTATCTCCATCTATGGTAAGGTAATTGTTTCCCACGCACGTCATTTGACAGCTAATGACGATTAGCTATCCTGCTCCCAGCGATCCAGTCTATCGGCTCTGACAGCCTGGTGACATTTGGATGTATATCAGTTGTCTCCTGGACCCGAGAGAATGTTCACTAATTTATGTGCTCATCTTCATCCGCCCTGACCTCCAGCATCCTGTCCAATACATCTTTTCTCTCCTCTCCTCATTCTCACTACACTGTCTGCACTGTCTCTGGGTGTGCAAACCATGCTGACCTCACAAGGCATCGCATCTCTATATCCAACACCTTCTAACTTCTCAGTAGCTCCAGCTGGTACATAATGTACCGGGCTCTTTCACCCAACTGTGATTGACTGATGTGTACCAGTTAGGCAACCACGCCCACATAATGAACTCCATCATCAGCTTGATATTCTTCTGGTGCTTCCCCTTTAGTCCATGCTTAGATACCGACAGTCTGCACATCCTTAGCGCAGCTGTCAGCCACTTGCTATGACAGACTGATTCAATTTCCAGCAGTCAAGTAGTGAGAAAGCTCTCCAGTTCTGATGGCCTGGAAAATCATGTAGCCATCAGACTTATCTGTGGAGAGGTCCCTCACAACTTCTTCACTCAGATGAATAAGGGCAGGCCCCACACGAATCTTAGCAAGACTAGAGTCTATGTTCAGCTCAGTAGCAGTGTCTAACATCTCACCAAGCTTGTCACTTCACATGTCTTTGCTGAGTTTGGGGCCATGCAATCTGGTGGCGAGGTGCCTCGTGCTCAACTCCCCAGCATATAATACCAGCTAGACTAACCTCCTGCTCCGCTTGACCCACACATACCGCATCATTCCTCACTCCCACGCAGAGCTTGCATTAGTGGGGTTCCCCTCTTATTGCCTGCTGGAATTGGTCAGCTCCTCTCTCTCCAGCCAGTCCACCAGATCGCCTACAATCACACCTACGTGCGTTCTGTCCTATGGCCTCCTTAGGAACAAAATGCAACAGGCATCTCCCTCCTGGCTCACTGCATGCAGAGTAATGCTTGCTCCTTGATCATGCCAGGTAACAGTCTGTTACTGTCCACTTCCTCCATCATTACCTTAGTGTCAACGTGTCTTTCATCACACAAAATGCAGCTGATCCCAGTTCCCTCAGCTCCCTATCAAACTCCTAATCTAGTTCATCCTGATCCAGTTAAGTCATCACCGCGATTGCGCCTCCTCAACTTGACGCAATCATTATCATGTGAGAGTCATCCTTTGTGGTGATGCAGATGTCAATATATGCAGCCGTAGCAATCTGCTATCTCTCTCATTCTAGTGCGATGCTTTATGCTGACCACTTTATGCTTCTGTGTTGTATTTCATCTTAGCATGTGCAGGACCAGGTTCAGGGTCGGTGTAAGCAAGTTCGGTTTGCCCGGCAGTGATAGTCCAGGGTTTTCTCGCTCTGCGACAACTGGTTTTCAATTTAATTTTCAGTTTAAACTCTTTTCAATCACCAAGTTCTCAAATCCAACAGCTTCTCCAAAACCACCAGCGGTTACTGCCCTTGTATTGACTGGTCTGATAGTTAACCAAATGCGACCACTTGAACAACAGCTCAACAGTTATACACCAAAATGCCAACCGTCCCAACCTCCACACCCAGGAATATATCTTACCAGCCTCGACAACACAACTCCATCTCATCTATCCGGCTGACAAGCCCCGACTGACCTCCTCGGCTCCCCTGCGACGACTGCATGACCGGGGCCAGTCGCGCGCGTGAGAGGGGTACTGGTCGCACATGGGGGATGAGGCGTTGGCCCACCGGGCCAACACCCTGACCTGTCATTGGCTGGCATCACCTATTGCACCATACCGCGAAGGGAGGGTCCGGTCGTCGCACTCCAAACACGCCCCACATGCACTGTATGATACACACGTCACCATTGGGTGACGTGGGTGTCACAATGGTGACATCGGTGTCACAATGATGACACGGCGTAATGACTTCTGATTGCGTCATGACGCAATGACACAGCACCCACCGGCCGGCCGGCCGTCGCCGGTGAGAACGGAAACTGACTTGGCATAGCACCCCCGGCCACAGCCGAAAGCCGAGGCGTTAAACGCCGATGTCAGCGCCGGCTCCCGGCGACGACTTCCGCTCAAAGCGTTCATGACTCGACTCAGCGAGTCCCAGGACACAACAAGTCAGGACATAGGAACCAAACGCATTCCGAAAGAGGGGCCCGAAGTTGACGCCGTTAAATCTTGGATAATTGACTCCTCGCCATCATTTCCTACCCCCTATTATTGTCTCCAGCTTCCTTCAGCAGAGAAGCCCTCGTTGTCTCGTTATCCCATCTCACATACTGGGGCGTCGGTAGCTCAGTGGCTAAGGCCATATATTGATGCTGAGTGCGTATACTGAGTGCATATACTGATTAGATGCTGACTGCGTCTCAAAGCCACAAACGATCAACCTCCTCACATACTACTCCAGTTTTCTCTTCCTTCCTCTCCTCTGCATCTCTCTTCTCCTACCACCTCTGTATGGTTGTCACCTGTCTCCTGAGTGCAGGAATGCTTACAGATCCCACGGTGTATTTTTGTTGTTAACTTGTACAATATGCACACATACTCATGTAAGGTTAGATCGATCTCTGTTGCTTAATGAACGCACAACTGCTGCAGAAATGACATGATTCCTGTAAAAGCATGTTAAGGCACATGAATGTGAAAACTTTAAAGCCAAATAGATGTAGCTAAATGATATCCAATTTTTGATCCGAAGGCATTTCTGAGCTTCCTGTACGCAAATCTACCGAAATAGCACCAGCCGTTTTCATTGAAATAAAACTCTGAAAATTGACACACCATACTCAAACATGTAACAAAGCCGCCGATAATCTTAAAAAAGGGGCAGAGCTGTGCGCTCGGCGAGGTGGCGAACACAAGTAGCATTTACTTGACAGGCTGTATAAGTGTCAGATTGACCCGATGTGCGACCATGACAAATTATGAACAAATTCCTTTAATTATGATGTATTAAAGATGGCTCAAGTTGGCACCATTCATGGAATACAGAAAACTAAAATGTGCCTGCTTTTCGAATCTTTCTGTAGAAAATCTTGGCAGCGAATTGTTTCTGATATATGCTTCGTTGAGCACGGCTGCCAGCGGTGAGAACATGGTCTTTATGTTTGCTGTTCAACTGCTCGTATTATCTTGTTTCTTCCTGATGTCGCCGCGTGATGCTTTCAATGGCCATATTAAAAAGGGGATAAATGTGTACATATTCCAATATTGAAATAGGTACTTCAACGTTAAGTATTACTTCTTATTAGCGTTGCTTATTATAAGTGTTACTTATTATTAGTGGTACCGATAGTATGTATGATTTATTATAGGCATTGCTCAATTAAATATTGGATTAGCTCAGGCACCAAATTTGCGTCCCATATAATACACTTCCAAAACTGAATGGCGGTGACCGCGGATCCGAGGTTTACTTTATATTTTGTAAAGATGCTTGGCTGATGAGGTTACAAATATTTGTGTTGTGGGGGGATGGGTATTTATTGTCATGCCCATGCGCATGCTTGGTTCTATTACACAACGAATGTGTCATTCGTGAGGATGAGAATGCATGCGCGCAGGACGGTTCTGTGCACATGCTGTATGTATGCTGTACATATTCGCCCTGACATGTTGTATATGCTGTACCCACTGGCGGATCTAGCCCACCGGTTTGGGGGGGGGCAACTTTCGGTTTTCGGCGTCAGCCCCCCCCCCCTCCCCTCCCCCAGTGGCGTACCTAGGAATTGTATCAGGGGAGGGGTCGAACGGATTTGGAGGATGCCCATTCTCACACTATTTTTGGTTAAAAGCACCGGATTTCGACCACTCTTTGGCAAAGGGGCCCATTTTTTAAATAATAATTAAAACTAAAATAAAATAAAAAGTAAAATAATAATTGACAACATAATTTCCTGTGTAGGGGCCCCCAGCCTACCTCCACCGTTTCTATGTTACCGGATTTTTGTTCTTGTTTACCAAAACGTTCACGTTCACGTTCAACGTCTTGTACACGTCAACGTTCGCGCACGTGGACACTGGCGGATCCGATTTTGTCAACTCTTGCTGTAAGCAGAACTTGATCAGCATGGAACCCTCGATGTGTGTCAGAATCTACTATGCTACTATACTGGCTTCCAAACAATTATATATTAAAAAAATCCTTTAAAATTGGAGAATCTTTCATCCAGACGCTATTTTTTAACCTCGGCAAAGGTTACTGCATTTTAATTTAGTTGACTTCTGTTGGTTTCGAGGGGGTGGGGCAAAAGACACTATGGCCCCCCTTTTAAGCGCTTCGGGGGGGGGGGGCATGGCCGGAATGGCCCCTCCCTGGATCCGCCAGTGCATGAGGGTATGTGTAAAACTTGTCTCGTAGATACCTTAAACTGCAATAATACCCTTAAACTTTGATAGCCCAGTCCTACCACCCGAATCTCCCCTACATGCACACCCACCAGTTATCTCTTATTCAGGATATAAATACATACCTCCTCTTGCTATTCTTCTTGAAAAAATCAGTCAATGTAGCCTGTCTCTTCATCTTAGCAACCCCAACACCTATATGGCTATATGGCCTTGCCTCAACACCAACATACGAAACGTGCTGCTCAACTGGGCTCAACTGGTCACTCGCACAAAACATCCTGTTCAAATTCCGCTTTCGAAATCTGGCTCACTGGGTCCGCTTGCCCGTTACTGGCTAAACAAACTTCATGAACCTATCTGACGAAGGAATAATGACACTGCTGATCTCGTCATCTCTTGCTGTAAGCAGAACTTCAACAGCATAGAACCCTCGATGTGTCAGAATCTGCTATGCTACCAGATTGTGCTTCCAAACAATTATAACAAAATACCTTTAAAATTGGAGATTATTTCACCCGGAACGCTATTTTTTAACCTCAGCAAAGGTTACTGCATTTTAATTTAGTTTACTTTTGTTGGTTTGGGGGGGGGCCAAAAGACACTATGGCCCCCTTTGAAGCGCTTGGGGGGGCATGGCCGGAATGCCCCCCCCTGGATCCGCCAGTGGCTGTACCTAGTTTGTGGTAAATGTACGAAGCAGACTATGCGGTATACTGCACGTGCACATGATATATTTATAGGTCACCAGCAAACCATAGTGGTCAATTTGCAATGTGCATGGATTCTTAGTTTAAAAACACCCACCTGCTCGGTATGTCCACTTACAGCGCATTTTAGTCCAACCGGTGATTTAACATAAAATGCAAAAGCATCCATGAAATTTCAACAGCACGGACGACTACATGATGTCCTGATGTTCAGCGTGCAGGAAGTACGAGGGGTATCATGCAGTAATTAGCTTATACTAATCTGCCGACTTTCAACAACCGGCCCTATCAGCTCCAGTCGTAGTAATGGATTCTGATTCCGATTCTGAGTCTGACTCATGATTAACGGTGCCGTCAACTTCGTTGTCACTGGAGAATCCTAATGAAATATAGCATCTGCCTTGTTGGTGATGTAGGGAACTTTCACCGCCGCCTTTGCCACTTGAGCCCTACTTCACAAAACTATTGGACGTCATTCCATCGGCGTAAATGTCTCTAACATTATAGATATGTCGCGGTAAATGCAGGGGCGTCCCCACCGGGGGGGCAGCAGGGGCATTCCCCCCCTGCTATGGACTGGGGGGCACCGCCCCTGAAATATGAGGAGGCCCCTATACGGAAATGCACAGGAAAAAAGGTGAGCAAGGAGGCCGACGAGACAGAAGATCAAGCTGTTTAGGAGGCCCCAAGACTGGCAACGAGGCCCCCGATAAATATAATCAGGTCCCTGTAAGAGACGTAGGACAGAGATTGGGAGGAGGCCCACAGGATGAAAAGATGTCATCGAGACGGTAAAGAAGCCACCCAGGTTAGACAAGAAGGCTTCCGATCGGTGGCAGGATATTCTTAATTTGGAAAACGAGGTATCCAAAGGTGGAAGAGGAGGCCCTACAATAGAACATAAGGAATGATAGGAGAGATTTCTCCGGACGCAAGAGGGAGTCCCAAGATGGGTAAGAAGGTCTCCGCAGGAATGAGAGAAGGCCACTGAGACCAGCCAGATGATGCCCATATTTTGGAAGAGGAGGACCCCAGGAGAGAAGATTTGGGAATATGACGCAAAAGCACCCTGCTAAGAGGATATTGAGGCTCCAAACACAGGTGAAGAGGCCCCCAAGACGTGAGAGGAGGCACATAATTTGAAAATGGAGTCACCTAGGAGAGGATAGGAGGCCCCAGAAATCAGGAGAGTGCCAACAATTGGCACGGAGGCCCCCAGGATTGCAAAGGAGATCCCAATACCGGAAGGGAGGCCCCAGAAAATGAGAGGAGGCACTAAAACGGAAGAGAAAGCCAGTGGATATGAGATGAGGTTTCGGAGACGTAAAAGCCGGCCCCAAAACGGGTAAGGTTCCACCAAGATAGAAAAGGATGATCCAGAAACGTGGCAGGAGGCACCTAATTCGGAAGAGGACGGCATAACATTGGAAATGAGATCCCATGATGAATTAGGAGGCCCCTAAAATAGGAGAAAAGGGCCATTAGATAAGACAGATGACTGAGGTCTCCAGGAAGTGACAAAGCAGCTGAGATAGGAAAGGTTGCTTGTAATTTGGAAGAGGAGGCACCTGGGAGAGAAGAGGAGTCCACCAGGAGATAAGAGGCCACCCTTAAAATTGGCAAATATCGAATCAAAACGCAGAGCAGGAGGCCCCAGACGTGAGAGGAGGCCCCTAATTTGAAAAAGAATGCTTCTAGAAGAGGAAAGGAGGCCCCTGCCGGACTCGAGAGGAATCCCTCAAAATGAGGCCCCGAAGACCGGAAGGAGTTCCCAGGAAATGAGAGGAGGCCCTTAAGATGGGAGTGGTAGCAGGTATGGAAGGACGTGAGGTTTCCCAAATTTAAGATCCCCTCAAGACGTGTAAGGCTTCGCCAGGATAAAGGAGAAGGCCCACGGGGCGTGACAGGAGGCCCCTAATTTGGCAGAGAATGTCCCTGGAACATGAGAGGAAGCCCCATGCCATGTTCAAGGGGCCCCAGGATGTAGGAGGAGGCCATCCAAGACGAGAGAGGAGGATCATTGAATATGGAGGAGGGTAGGACACACGAGGAGACATCCAAAACCGGTAAAGAGGCTCCAGGAAATGAGACGAGACCCCTAAGACGCGAGAGGAGGCCTATAATTTGCAGGAAGAAGCCCCTAATAAATGGTAGGAGTCGTGCCGGGGTACTTGAAAATCACGATATGGGCCCCAAAAGATCAGGCCGGGCCCCTGAAAATCATGCTGAGCCTAGGTACCAAAAAGTCACGCCCGGACCATGAAAATCACGCTAGTGGCACGACAGGTCGTACCGTTCCCCAACAGCCCCATTGGGACACAAATGAAGCCGGGGAAACGAAAAACAATCCGGACATGGTAATCACTCTGGGGCCCCAACAATGACACCAAAAGCCTCCAGAATGTATTGGATCCCCAAAAAAGTGTCGAGGGCGCTGAAGCTCGCGCTATGGATCCAAGCAAATGACGTCGGGACACAAAAGATTACATCCGACTAAAAAAAATCGCGTTGCAGCCCTTGAAAATCACACTGGGGGCCCAAAAGGTCGCACCGGAGCCCCAAAAGTTGCAGCTGCCCCCCAAAATCAATTCTCAACCGGAATGTCAATCTGCGGCCTCAAAAATCGGGTCAAGGTCCCCTAAAAACCGGTTGGGGACCGGGAAAAAATCGCACCGGGAGACCGAAGAGTCGTATTGAGACCCAAAACTATCACTTTAGGACCTTTAAAGAAATAGAACTTGATGTCCATAAAGTTCACGCCGAGACTCGATCGAATAGACTCCAGCACCGAAAAATTAAGAACAGGTCCGGAAAAAAATTACCCGGAGGGCTTTTATACTCCGAAAGGTGCCATCGACTGAAAAAAAAACCTCCTTCGGTGGCCGCAGTGGCATATCAACTGGGCAATTGCGCCCTCCCTCCTAAGAGGGATAAGCTCCCAAGAATCGTGCCGGGGCCCCCAAATGTCGCGCTGGGGCCACCAAAATTCGCGTCGGTCCACCAGAATTCACGTAGTGGGCTCCAAATAAATTCGGCGGGCCCCAGAAAACTCTCCGAGGGCCGACAATATGCGACAGGAACCGCCAAGATCGCGTTGGCCACAGCTAAGTACAACGTGCCCCGCAAACTCGAACCCCCCCCCCCCAAATATCGCGCTCGTGACCCACAATTCCCACCGGTAGTCGGAAAAAAGTTGGCCTGGGCATAACAAATTCACGTCGGGGCTCCCAAAAATTGGCGTCTAGGGCTCCATAGAAGCACAGTGTGAGTCCAAAAATCGCATCGGTATCCGAAAAAATCAAGCTGGATCCCTTCAAAATAAAGAGGGATTCCCAAAAATAAAGTCGGGTCAGGAAAATGGCTCTGGAGCATCGAACATATCATCAGATGCCTTCACAAATCGCGTACGGCCCCGAAAAACATACCGGAGCTCGAAAAATCGAGGTGAGCTACAAAAACATGGCGTCAGGGGCTCGAAAAGTCAGGCCGGGAATCAGACTTTTTAAAAAATCAGAAGAGATCCACAAAAATCGCGTTGAGCCCAGAAAACTGGCGTTGGGTCCCCAGAACCACGCGCCTGGGCGCGATAAGTCGCGCTGGGACCCAGACAAATCGCACCGAAGCCCCCAAATCGTACTGGGCCCCACAAACGTGCGTCAGAAGCCATAGACACAGCGGGACCCTAAGAGCATAACGGTGGCCGAAAATGCAACTGGCCCTCCAAAGTGCACAGTCTCGCAAAAAGCGACAGGGCCTTAAAACATGCGCTGCAGCCCAAAATAAGCATACCAGGAGCTCTAAAAAAAAATACACCGGAAGCACTCAAGGCACGCAGGGGCCATGCGGCCGCACACGGACCTGAGGCTGGGGCCGCAAAAAGGAACATGGTCCCAAAACGAACAAAAAGAACGGGCACTAAATAAACACATCTGGATCTTTGAAAACCCCCTTTAAAAAATCATCGGCGCACAAAAAGGCAACACACCCTAAAACGAGCAGGGTATAGAAAATGTGTTGGACCCTAACAAAAATGGATTGGAGCCCTAAA